>CM028334.1:42723951-42741451 GCA_016647705.1 Eucommia ulmoides | reverse complement strand
ATGGCAATCAAGGCCTAATCCATCTCATAAAGGCAAGCAAATGGGCTTAGTCATGAACTTAAATGGGCCAAAACATGAGACCCACGAAATTCTACTTATTTATTTTAGTTTATATCATTTTGTAAGACATCAATGCCAATTAGTATTTTTATTTTCTAGTATTGATCTTGTAATAAGTTTGAAAGGCATCTAGGACTTTTGTTCTTGTAGCCTCCCCCTAGGTGTGAAAGGCCACCCACTATCTATAGTAGGGTGTGCTAAAGTTGAAGACTTCTTGTGTAAAGAGGACAACCCTAGGTGTGAAAGACCGCCCCCTATCTAAGGTAGGGTGTGCTTGACCACCCACTAGCCTAGGCTCTCCTTTGTGTTGGTTGCCTATTTAAGAGAGTTGTATTCCATGGGAAAAACACATTACTTGAATAATATATCAGATTGAGAGAGTTTTCTCTTGAGTTCTTCATAGAACTTTTCTTTGAATTTATCAAGAAAATCTTGTGGCGTTCAAACTCTATAACTTCGGTTCGTGATTCCATTATAATCTTTGGGTCGAGATTTGTTATTTTATACCTTTGGTTCGCGTTTCATTCATAAACGTTGGGTCAAGGTTTCTATCAAATATTCTGTATTTTTGTGTTCTTCCTTTCTTTCTTTTCATTATAAATCTAGATTTTAGATCGATCCTAGCAAAGACACCATAAATTGGTTTCGGGTCTCACTAATTCTTGGTGAGGTTCGCATCACTATAAGATGGTGTTTTTCTTCCAAAATGGATACGTTGGTCTTTTTCTATTAAAACTTGGTGTTTTTGGCCCATCGATGGCGTTTTGCCGAGAATGTTGTTTCCGCAAAAAAAAGTGGCTTTTCTCGTCCAAAACGGACGCAATTGATTTTTTGGTCAAACTTGGTATGTTTTTTTGCCTTTTGGGGCTGTTTTGCTCTGGAAGCCATTGCGACCCAAAAAAGAATGGTATTTTTCGTCTGAAACGGACACCGTTGAATTTTCTTGCCAAACTTGTTCTATTTGTGCCGTTTGGTGATGTTTTGCTCAGAAAATCTTTTGCTCCCTAAAAGGGGGCTGTTTTTCGTAAAAAACGGACACGATTGATTTTTCTACTCAAACTTGGTATTTTGCTCTATAAGCCGTTTCCACCTGAACAAATGGTGTTTTTTTTGTCTAAAATGGACACAGTTGAATTTTCCTTTCACCCAAAAGAGTGGCGTTTGTCATCCAAAACGGTCGCAATTGATTTTCGGGTCAAACTTGGTTTTTTTTTGCCTTTTCGGTTGGTTTCGCTCAGTAAGCTGTTGCCACCCATAAAAATGGTATTTTTCGACTAAAATGGACACAGTTGAATTTTCTCGTCAAACTTGGTCTTTTCGTGTGATGTTAATCTCAGAAGATCGTTCGCTCCCTAGAAGTGTGTGTGTTTTTCGTCAAAAACGGACACAATTGATTTTTTTACTCGAACTTGGGCTTTTTGGGCCATTTGGGGGTGTTTTACTTAGAAGGTCGTTTCCACTTGAGAGTGGCGTTTTTCATCCGAAATGGACACAGTTGAATTTTCTGGCCAAATTGGTCTTTTTGGGCCGTTTGGGGTCATTTTTCTCAGATGGTCGTTTGCACCCTAAAAGGTGGTTTTTTTGTCCAAAACGGACACAATTGAATTTTCTACTCAAACTTGGTCGTTTTAGGCATTTTCCGGGGGCGTTCGACTTAGAATTTCGTTTCTAACAAAAAAAAGTGATATTTTTCGTCCAAAACGGACACAATTGATTTTCTGGCCAAACTTGGACTTTTCTGGCCTTTTGGCGACGTTTCGCTGTGAAGGTTGTTTCCACCCTATAAGGTGGTGTTTTTTTTCCAAAACGGATACGTTTGACTTTTTCTATTAAAACTTGGTGTTTTTGGCCCATCGATGACGTTTTGCCTAGAATGTCGTTTCCGCCAAAAAAAGTGGTTTTTTTCGTCCAAAGGGGACGCAATTGATTTTCTGGTCAAACTTGGACTGTTTTTGCCTTTTGGGTTGGTTTCGCTCTCTAAGCCATTGCCACCCAAAAAAGCATGATATTTTTCGTCTGAAACGGACACAGTTGAATTTTCTTGTCAAACTTATTCGTTTTGTACCGTTTGGTGATGCTTTGCTCAGAAAATCGTTTGCTCCCTAGTAGGGGGGTCTTTTTCGTCCAAAATGGACAAAATTGATTTTTCTACTCTAACTTGGTATTTGGCTCTGTAAGTCATTTCCACCTGAAACAATGGTGTTTTTAGTCTGAAACGGATACAGTTGAATTTCCTTTTCACCCAAAAGAGTGGCGTTTGTCGTCCAAAACGGTCGCAATTGATTTTTGGGACAAACTTGGTTTTTTTTGCCTTTTGGTTGGTTTCGCTCAGTAAGCTGTTGCCCCCTATAAAAATGGTATTTTTCGACTGAAATGGACACCGTTGAATTTTCTTGTCAAACTTGTTCGTTTTGAGCCGTTTGGTGATGTTTTGCTCGAAAAATCGTTTGCCCCTTAGTAGGGGGTGTTTTTCGTCCAAAACGGACACAATCGATTTTTCCACTCAAACTTGGTCTTTTGGGGCCATTTGGCGGGTGTTTTTATTTAGAAGGTCGTTTCCCCTTGAGAAAGTGGCATTTTTTGTCCGAAATGGACACAGTTGAATTTTTTGGCCAAACTTGGTCTTTTTGGGCCGTTTGGGTCATTTTTCTCAGAATGTCGTTTGTACTCTAAAATGTGGTGTTTTTCGTCCAAAATGGACACAAATGATTTTTCTACTCAAACTTGGTCGTTTTGGGCATTTTCGGGGTATTCGACCTCGAATGTCATTTCCCACCAAAAAAAGTGGTTTTTTCATCCAGAACGAACACAATTGATTTTCTGGCCAAACTTGGACTTTTCTGGCCATTTGGCTGCGTTTCGCTGTAAAGGTTGTTTCCACCCTATAAGGTGGTGTTTTTCTTCCAAAACTGATACGTTTGACTTTTTTTGATTAAAACTTGGTGTTTTTGGCCCATCGATGGCATTTTGCCGAGAATGTTATATCTGCAAAAAAAAAGTGGCTTTTCTCGTCCAAAACGGACTCAATTGATTTTCTGGTCAAACTTGGTATGTTTTTTGCCTTTTGGGGCTGTTTTACTCTGGAAGCCGTTGCGACCCAAAAAAGAATGGTATTTTTTGTCTGAAACGGACACAGTTGAATTGTCTTGTCACGCTTGTTCGTTTTGTGCCGTTTGGTGATGTTTTGCTCAGAAAATTATTTGCTTCCTAAAAGCGGAGTATTTTTCGTCAAAGACGGACACGATTGATTTTTCTACTCAAACATGGTCTTTTTGGGCCATTTGGGGGTGTTTTACTTAGAAGGTTGTTTACACTGAAGAAAGTGTTGTTTTTCGTCCAAAACAGACACAACAGATTTTCAAATCAAAATTGGACTTTTCGGGCCTTTTGGGGGCGTTTCGCTCAGAAGGTCGTTTCCGCCCTAAAAGGTGGTGTTTTTCTTCCAGAACGGTGACAATTAACTTTTGTACTCAAACTTGGTGTTTTTGGGCGTTTTGGTGGCGTTCGACCTAGAATGTCGTTTCCACCCAGAAAAGTGGTATTTGTCGTCTAAATTGGACGCAATTGATTTTCTGGTCAAACTTGGTCGGTGGGTTGTTTTGCTCAGGAAGCCGTTTTCACCCAAAAAAGTGGTATTTTTAGTCTGAAACGGACACAGTTGAATTTTCTTGTCAAACTTTTCTTTTTGGGCCGCTTGGTGATATGTGTTGCTCAGAAGATCGTTTCCTCCCAAAAAGGGAGTGTATTTTTTTTTTGGGTAAAAATTGGACACAATTGATTTTTCTACTTAAACTTGGTCTTTTTGGGCCTTTTGGGGTTGTTTTTCTTAGAAGGTCATTTCCGCTAAAGAAAGTGGTGTTTTTTTTATCCAAAACAGACACAATTGATTTTCAGGTCATACTTGCACTTTTAGGGCATTTTTGGGCCATTTCGCTCAGAAGGTCATTTCTACACAAAAAAAGGTGGTGTTTTTCTTCCAAAACAGATACAAATGACATTTCTACTCAAACTTGGTGTTTTTTGGGCCTTTTGGTGGCGTTTTGCATAGAATGTCATTTCCACCGAAGAAAAAAGTGTTTTCTTTTTGTCCGAAATGGATGCAATTTATTTTCTGGTCCAACTTGGTTTGTTTCGGCCTATTGCAGTTATTTTGCTCTGTAAGTCGTTTCCACCCGAAAAAAATAATATTTTTCGTCTGAAATGGACACAGTTGAATTTTCTTTTCACCCAAAAGAGTGGTGTTTGTCGTCCAAAATGATCGCAATTGATTTTCGGTTCAAACTTGGTTTTTTTTGCCTTTTGGGTTGGTTTCGCTCAGTAAGTTGTTGCGACCCATAAAAATGGTATTTTTCGACAGAAACGGACACAGTTGAATTTTCTCGTCAAACTTGGTCTTTTCGTGCCGTTTGGTGATGTTATTCTCAGAAGATCGTTTGCTCCCTAGAAGTGGGGGTGTTTTTCGTAAAAAACGGACACAATTGATTTTTCTACTCGAACTTGGGCTTTTTGGGCCATTTGGGGGTGTTTTACTTAGAAGGTCGTTTCCACTTGAGAAAGTGGCGTTTTTCGTCCGAATTAGACACAGTTGAATTTTCAGGCCAAATTGGTCTTTTTGGGCCGTTTGGGGTCATTTTTCTCAAATGGTCGTTTGCACCCTAAAAGGTGGTGTTTTTTGTCCAAAACGGATACAATTGAATTTTCTACTCAAACTTGGTCGTTTTTGGCATTTTCGGGGGGCGTTTGACCTAGAATTTCATTTCCAACCAAAAAAAGTGGTGTGTTTCGTCCAAAACAGACACAATTGATTTTTAGGCCAAACTTGGACTTTTCAGGCCTTTTAGGGGTTTTTCGCTGTGAAGGTCGTTTCCACCCTATAAGGTGGTGTTTTTGTTACAAAACGGATACGCTTGACACTTCTATTATAACTTGGTGTTTTTGGCCCATCGGTGGCATTTTCCCAAGAATGTCGTTTCCACAAAAAAAAAGTGGCGTTTTTCGTCCAAAACGGACGCAATTGATTTTCTGGTCAAACTCGGTCTGTTTTTGCCCTTTGGGTTGGTTTCGCTCTCTAAGCCGTTACCACCCAAAAACAAATGGTATTTTTCGTCTGAAACGGACACAGTTGAATTTTCTTGTCAAACTTGTTCATTTTGTGCCATTTGGTGGTGTTTTGCTTAGAAAATCGTTTGCCCCCTAGTAGGGGGGGTGTTTTTCGTCCAAAACGGACACAATCAATTTTTCCACTCAAACTTGGTCTTTTTGGGCCATTTGGGGGGTGTTTTTACTTAGATGGTCGTTTCCCCTCGAGGAAGTGGCGTTTTTCGTCCGAAATGGACACAGTTGAATTTTCAGGCCAAACTTGGTCTTTTTGGGCCGTTTGGGGTCATTTTTCTCAGAAGGTCGTTTGCACTCTAAAATGTGGTGTTTTTCGTCCAAAACTGACACAATTGATTTTTCTACTCAAACTTGGTCATTTTGGGCATTTTCGGGGCGTTCGACCTAGAATGTCATTTCCAACCAAAAAAAGTGGTGTTTTTCGTCCAAAACGGACACAATTGGCCAAACTTGGACTTTTCTGGCCTTTTGGCGGCGTCTTGCTGTCAAGGTCATTTCCACCCTATAAGGTGGTGTTTTTCTTCCAAAACGGATACGTTTGACTTTTTCTATTAAAACATGGTGTTTTTGGCCCATCGGTGACGTTTTGCCGAGAATGTCGTTTCCGCCAAAAAAAGTGGTGTTTTTCGTCCAAAACGGACGCAATTGATTTTCTGTTTAAATTTGGTTTGTTTTTGCCTTTTGGGTTGGTTTCGCTCTCTAAGCCATTGCCACCGAAAAAAGAATGGTATTTTTCGTCTGAAACGGATAATGTTGAAGTTTCTTGTCAAACTTGTTTGTTTTGTACCGTTTGGTTATGTTTTGCTCAGAAAATCGTTTGCTCCCTAGTAGGGGGTGTTTTTCGTCCAAAACGGACACAATCGATTTTTCTACTCGAACTTGGTATTTTTCTCTGTAAGCCGTTTCCACCCGAAAAAATGGTGTTTTTCGTCTGAAACGGACACAGTTGAATTTTCTCGTCAAACTTGGTCTTTTCGTGCCGTTTGGTGATGTTAATCTCAGAAGATCGTTTTCTCCCTAGAAGTGTGGGTGTTTTTCGTAAAAAAAACGGACACAATTGATTTTTCTACTCAAATTTGGTCTTTTCGTGCCGTTTGGTGATGTTAATCTCAGAAAATCGTTTGCCGCCTAGTAGGGGGGTGTTTTTCGTCCAAAACAGACACAATCGATTTTTCCACTCAAACTTGGTCTTTTCGGGCCATTTAGTGGGTGTTTTTATTTAGAAGGTCGTTTCCCTTTGAGAAAGTGGCGCTTTTCGTCCGAAATAGACACAGTTTAATTTTCTGGCCAAACTTGGTCTTTTTGGGCCGTTTGCGGTCATTTTTCTCAGAAGGTCGTTTGCACTCTAAAACATAGCGTTTTTCGTCCAAAACGGACATAATTGATTTTTCTACTAAACTTGGTCGTTTTTTGCATTTTTGGGGCGTTCGACCAAGAATTTCATTTCCAACCAAAAAAAAGTGGTGTTTTTTGTCCAAAACGAACACAATTGATTTTCTGGCCGAACTTGGACTTTTCTGGCCTTTTGGCAGCGTTTCGCTGTGAAGGTCGTTTCCACCGTATATGGTGGTGTTTTTCTTCCAAAACAGATACGTTTGACTTTTTCTATTAAAACTTGATGTTTTTGGCCCATCGATGGCGTTTTGCCGAGAATGTCGTTTCCGCCAAAAAAAATGATTTTTTTCGTCCAAAATGGATGCAATTGATTTTCTGGTCAAACTTGGTTTGTTTTTGCCTTTTGGGTTGGTTTCGCTCTCTAAGCCATTGCCACCCAAAAAAGCATGGTAGTTTTCGTCTGAAACGGACACAGTTGAATTTTCTTGTCAAACTTATTTGTTTTGTACCGTTTTATGATGCTTTGCTCAGAAAATCGTTTGCTCCCTAGTAGGGGGGTCTTTTTCGTCGAAAACGGACACAATCGATTTTTCTACTCAAACTTGGTATTTTGCTCTATAAGTCGTTTCCACCTGAAAAAATGGTGTTTTTAGTCTGAAATGGCCACAGTTGAATTTCCTTTTCACCCAAAAGAGTGGCGTTTGTCGTCCAAAACGGTCGCAATTGATTTTAGGGACAAACTTAGTTTTTTTTTGCCTTTTCGGTTGGTTTCGCTCGGTAAGCTGTTGCCACCCATAAAAATGGTATTTTTCGACTGAAACGGATACAGTTGAATTTTCTTGTCAAACTTGTTCTTTTTGAGCCGTTTGGTGATGTTTCGCTCAGAAAATCGTTTGCCTCCTAGTAGGGGGTGTTTTTCGTCCAAAATGGAAACAATCGATTTTTCCACTCAAACTTGGTCTTATTGGGCCATTTGGCGGGTGTTTTTATTTAGAAGGTCGTTTTCCCTTGAGAAAGTGGCGTTTTTCGTCCGAAATGGACACAGTTTATTTTTCTGGCCGAATTGGTCTTTTTGGGCCGTTTGGGGTCATTTTTCTTAGAAGGTCATTTGCACTCTAAAACGTAGTGTTTCTCGTCTGAAACGGACACAATTGATTTTTCTACTCAAACTTGGAGGTTTTGGGCATTTTCGGGGCATTCGACCTCGAATGTCATTTCCCACCAAAAAAGTGATTTTTTTGTCCAAAACGGACACAATTGATTTTCTGGCCAAACTTGGACTTTTCTGGCCTTTTGGCGGCGTTTCGCTGTGAAGGTCGTTTCCACCCTATAAGGTGGTGTTTTTCTTCCAAAACGGATACGTTTGACTTTTTCTATTAAAACTTGGTGTTTTTGGCCCATCGATGGCGTTTTGCCGAGAATGTCGTTTCCACAAAAAAAAAAAGGTGGCATTTTTCGTCCAAAACGGACGCAATTGATTTTCTGGTCAAACTTGGTCTATTTTTGCCTTTTGGGTTGGTTTCACTCTCTAAGCCGTTGCCAACCAAAAAAGAATGGTATTTTTCGTCTGAACCGGACACAGTTGAATTTTCTTGTCAAACTTGTTCGTCCTGTGCCGTTTGGTGATGTTTTGCTCGAAAAATCGTTTGCTCCCTAGTAGGGGGGCGTTTTTCATCCGAACGGACACCATTGATTTTTCCACTCAAACTTGTTCTTATTGGGCCATTTGGCGGGTGTTTTTATTTAGAAGGTCATTTTTCCTTGAGAAAGTGGCGTTTTTCGTCCAAAATGGACACAGTTTAATTTTCTGGTCAAACTTGGTCTTTTTGGGCCGTTTGAGGTCATTTTTCTCAGAAGGTCGTTTGCACTCTAAAACGTAGTGTTTTTTGTCTGAAACGGACACAATTGATTTTTCTACTCAAACTTGGTGGTTTTGGGCATTTTCGGGGCATTCGACCTCGAATGTCATTTCCCACCAAAAAAAGTGGTTTTTTCGTCCAAAACGGACACAATTGATTTTCTGGCCAAACTTGGACTTTTCTGGCCTTTTGGCGGCGTTTCGCTATGAAGGTCGTTTCCACCATATAAGGTGGTATTTTTCTTCCAAAACAGATACGTTTGTCTTTTTCTATTAAAATTTGGTGTTTTTGGCCCATCGCTGGCATTTTGCCGAGAATGTTGTTTCCGCAAAAAAAAAGTGCCTTTTCTCGTCCAAAATGGATGCAATTGATTTTCTGGTCAAACTTGGTATGTTTTTTGCCTTTTGGGGCTATTTTGCTCTGGAAGCCGTTGCGACCCAAAAAAGAATGATATTTTTCGTCTGAAACGAACACAGTTGAATTTTCTTGTCAAACTTGTTCGTTTTGTGCCGTTTGGTGATGTTTTGCTCAGAAAATCATTTGCTCCCTAAAAGGGGGGTGTTTTTCGTCAAAGACGGACACGATTGATTTTTCTACTCAAACATGGTCTTTTTGGGCCATTTGGGGGTGTTTTACTTAGAAGGTTGTTTACACTCAAGAAAGTGTTGTTTTTCGTCAAAAACAGACACAACGGATTTTCAATCAAAATTGGACTTTTCGGGCCTTTTGGGGGTGTTTCGCTCAAAAGGTCGTTTCCTCCCTAAAAGGTTGTGTTTTTCTTCCAGAACGGTGACAATTGAGTTTTCTACTCAAACTTGGTGTTTTTGGGCGTTTTGGTGGCGTTCGACCTAGAATGTCGTTTCCACCCAAAAAAGTGGTGTTTGTCGTCCAAATTGGACGCAATTGATTTTTTGGTCAAACTTGGTCGGTGGGTTGTTTTGCTCAGGAAGCCGTTTTCATCCAAACAAGTGGTATTTTTAGTCTGAAATGGATACAGTTGAATTTTCTTGTCAGACACAATTGATTTTCAGGTCATACTTGCACTTTTCGGGCATTTTTGGGCAATTTCGCTCAGAAGGTCATTTCTACACAAAAAAGATGGTGTTTTTATTCCAAAACGGATACAATTGACATTTCTACTCAAACTTGGTGTTTTTTGGGTCTTTTGGTGGCATTTTGCTTTGAATGTCGTTTCCACCGAAGAAAAAAGTGTTTTTTTTTTCGTCCGAAATGGATGCAATTGATTTTGTGGTCCAACTTGGTCTGTTTCGGCCTATTGGAGTTATTTTGCTCTATAAGTCATTTCCACCCGAAAAAAGGGTATTTTTCGTCTAAAACGGACACAGTTGAATTTTCTTTTCACCCAAAAGAGTGGCATTTGTCGTCCAAAACGATCGCAATAGATTTTTTGGTCATACTTGGTTTTTTTTTTTTGCCTTTTGGGTTGGTTTCACTCAGTAAGCTGTTGCCACCCATAAAAATGGTATTTTTCGACTGAAACAGACACAATTGAATTTTCTCGTCAAACTTGGTCTTTTCGTGCCGTTTGGTGATGTTAATCTCAGAAGATCGTTTTCTCCCTATAAGTGGGGGTGTTTTTCATAAAAAACAGGCACAATTGATTTTTCTACTCGAACTTGGGCTTTTTGGGCCATTTGGGGGTGTTTTACCTAGAAGGACGTTTCCACTTGAGAAATTGGCGTTTTTCGTCGAAAGTGGCGTTTTTCGTCCGAAATGGACACACTTGAATTTTCTGGTCAAATTGGTCTTTTTGGGCCGTTTGGGGTCATTTTTCTCAGATGGTCGTTTGCTCTAAAAAAGGTGGTGTTTTTCGTCCAAAACGAACACAATTGATTTTTCTACTCAAACTTGGTCGTTTTTGGCATTTTCGGGGCGTTCGACCTAGAATGTCATTTCTAACCAAAAAAATGGTATTTTTTGTCCAAAACGGACACAATTGATTTTCTGGCCAAACTTGGACTTTCATGGCCTTTTGGCGGCGTTTCGTTGTGAAGGTCGTTTCCACCCTATAAGGTGGTGTTTTTCTTCCAAAACGGATACGTTTGACTTTTTCTATTAACTCTTGGTGTTTTTGGCCCATCGATGACGTTTTACCGAGAATGTCGTTTCAGCAAAAAAAAAAAGTGGTTTTTTTCGTCCAAAACGGACGCAATTGATTTTCTGGTCAACCTCGGTCTGTTTTTGCCTTTTGGGTTGGTTTCGCACTCTAAGCCGTTGCGACCCAAAAAAGCATGGTATTTTTCGTCTGAAACGGACAATGTTGAATTTTCCGGTCAAACTTGTTCGTTTTGTACCGTTTGGGGAGGTTTTGCTCAGAAAATCATTTGCTTCCTAGTAGGGGGTGTTTTTCGTCCAAAACGGACACAATCGATTTTTCTACTCGAACTTGGTATTTTGCTCTGTAAGCCGTTTCCACCCAAAAAAAGGTGTTTTTTGTCTGAAATGGACACAGTTGAATTTTCTTTTCACCCAATAGAGTGGCGTTTGTCATCCAAAACGGTCGCAATTGATTTTCGGGTCAAACTTGGTTTTTTTTTGCCTTTTGGGTTGGTTTCGCTCAGTAAGCCGTTGCCACCCATAAAAATGGCATTTTTCGGTTGAATCGGACACAGTTGAATTTTCGTCGTCAAACTTGGCCTTTCCGTGCTGTTTGGTGATGTTAATCTCAGAAGATTGTTTGCTCCCTAGAAGTGTGGGTGTTTTTCGTAAAAAAATGGACACAATTGATTTTTCTACACGAACTTGGTCTTTTTGGGCCATTTGGGGGTGTTATACTTAGAAGGTGGTTTTCACTTGAGAAAGTGGCGTTTTTCGTCCGAAATGGACACAGTTGAATTTTCTAGCCAAATTGGTCTTTTTGGGTCGTTTGGGGTCATTTTTCTCAGATGGCCGTTTACACTAAAAAAGATGGTGTTTTTCGTCCAAAACGGACACAATTGATTTTTCTACACAAACTTCGTCGTTTTGGGCATTTTCGGGGCGTTCGACCTAGAACGTCATTTCTAACCAAAAAAAAATGGTGTTTTTCGTCCAAAACGGACACAATTGATTTTCTGGCCAAACTTGGACTTTTCTGGCCTATTGGCGGCGTTTCGCTGTGAAGGTTGTTTCCACCCTATAAGGTGGTGTTTTTCTTCCAAAACGGATACGTTTGACTTTTTCTATTAAAACTTGGTGTTTTTGGCCCATCGCTGACATTTTGCCGAGAATGTCGTTTCAGCCAAAAAAAAGTGGTTTTTTTCATCCAAAATGGACGCAATTGATTTTTTGGTCAAACTTGGTCTGTTTTTGCCTTTTGGGTTGGTTTCCCTCTCTAAGCCGTTGCCACCCAAAAAAGCATGGTATTTTTCTTCTGAAACGGACAATGTTAATTTTTCTTGTCAAACTTGTTCGTATTGTACCGTTTGGTGATGTTTTGCTCAGAAAATCATTTTCTCCCTAGTAGGGGGTGTTTTTCGTCCAAAACGGACACAATCGATTTTTCTAATCGAACTTGGTATTTTGCTCTGTAAGTCGTTTCCACCCGAAAATAAGGTGTTTTTCGTCTGAAACGGACACAGTTGAATTTTCTTTTCACCCAAAAGAGTGGCGGTTGTTGTCCAAAATGGTCGCAATTCATTTTCGGGTCAAACTTGGTTTTTTTTTTTGCCTTTTCGGTTGGTTTCGCTCAGTAAGCTGTTGCCCCCCCCTAAAAATGGTATTTTTCGACTGAAACGGACACAGATGAATTTTCTCGTTAAACTTGGTCTTTTCGTGCTGTTTGGTGATGTTAGTCTCAGAAGATCGTTTGCACCCTAGAAGTGGGGGTGTTTTTTGTAAAAAAACGGACACAATTGATTTTTCTACTCGAACTTGGGCTTTTTGGGCCATTTGGGGGTGTTTTACTTAGAAAGTCGTTTCGACTTGAGAAAGTGGCGTTTTTCGTCCGAAATGGTCACAGTTGAATTTTCTTGCCAAATTGGTCTTTTTGGGCCGTCTGGGGTCATTTTTCTTAGATGGTCGTTTGTACCCTAAAAGGTGGTGTATTTCGTCCAAAACGGACACAATTGATTTTTCTACTCAAACTTGGTCGTTTTTTTCATTTTCGGGTCGTTCGAACACGAATTTCACTTCCAACAAAAAAAAGTGGTGTTTTTCGTCCAAAATGGACACAATTGATTTTCTGGCGAAACTTGGACTCTTCTGGCCTTTTGGCAGCGTTTCGCTGTGAAGGTCGTTTCCACCCTATAAGATGGTGTTTTTCTTCCAAAACGGAATGTTTGTCTTTTTCTATTAAAACTTGGGGTTTTTGGCCCATCGATGACGTTTTGCCGAGAATGTCGTTTCCGCAAAAAAAAAATGATGTTTTTCATCCAAAACGGACGCAATTGATTTTCTGGTTAAATTTGGTCTGTTCTTTCCTTTTGGGTTGGTTTCGCTCTCTAAGCGGTTGCCACCCAAAAAAGCATGGTATTTTTCAACTGAAAAGGATACAGTTAAATTTTCTTGTCAAAGTTGTTGGTTTTGTACCGTTTGGTGATGCTTTGCTCAGAAAATTGTTTGCTCCCTATTAGGGGGGTCTTTTTCGTCCAAAACGGACACAATCGATTTTTCTACTCAAACTTGGTATTTTGCTCTGTAAGCCATTTCCACTCCAAAAAATGGTGTTTTTAGTCTGAAACGGACACAGGTCAATTTTGTTTTCACCCAAAAGAGTGGCGTTTGTCGTCCAAAACGGTCACAATTGATTTTCGGGTCAAACTTGATTTTTGTTTTTGCCTTTTGGGTTGGTTTCGCTCAGTAAGCTGTCGCCACCCATAAAAATGGTATTTTTCGATTGAATCGGACACAGTTGAATTTTCTCGTCAAACTTGGCCTTTTCGTGCCGTTTGGTGATGTTAATCTCAGAAGATCGTTTGCTCCCTAGAAGTGGGGGTATTTTTTTTAAAAAAACGGACACAATTGATTTTTCTACTCGAACTTGGGCTTTTTGGGCCATTTGGGGGTGTTTTACTTAGAAGGTCGTTTCGACTTGAGAAAGTGGCATTTTTCGTCCGAAATGGACACAGTTGAATTTTCTGGCCAAATTGGTCTTTTTGGGCTGTTTGGGGTCATTTTTCTCAGATGGTCGTTTGCACCCTAAAAGGTGGTGTTTTTCGTCCATAACGGACACAATTGAATTTTCTTCTCAAACATGGTCGTTTTGGGCATTTTCGGGGATCGTTCGACCAAGAATTTCGTTTCCAACTAAAAAAAGTGGTGTCTTTCTTCCAAAACGGATACGTTTGACTTTTTCCATTAAAACTTGGTGTTTTTGCCCAATAGATGACGTTTTGCCGAGAATGTCGTTTCTGCCAAAAAAAAGTGGTTTCTTTCGTAAAAAACGGACGCACTTTATTTTCTGGTCAAACTTGGTCTGTTTTTGCCTTTTGGGTTGGTTTCGCTCTCTAGGCCGTTGCTACCCAAAAAGGCATGGTATTTTTCAACTGAAACGGACACAATGGAATTTTCTTGTTAAACTTATTCGTTTTGTACCGTTTGGTGAAGCTTTGCTCAGAAAATCGTTTGCTCCCTATTAGGGGGGTCTTTTTCGTCCAAAACGGACACAATCGATTTTTCTACTCAAACTTGGTATTTTGCTCTGTAAGCCGTTTCCACTCCAAAAAATGGTGTTTTTAGTCTGAAACGGACACAGGTCAATTTTCTTTTCACCCAAAAGAGTGGCGTTTGTCGTCCAAAACGGTCGCAATTGATTTTCGGGTCGAACTTGGTTTTTTTTTTTGCCTTTTGGGTTGGTTTCGCTCAGTAAGCTATCGCCAGCCATAAAAATAGTATTTTTCGATTGAATGGGACACTGTTGAATTTTCTCGTCAAACTTGGCCTTTTCGTGCCGTTTGGTGATGTTTTGCTCACAAAATCGTTTGCCCCCTTGTAGGGGGGTGTTTTTCGTCGAAAACGGACACAATCGATTTTTCCACTCAAACTTGGTCTTTTTGGGCCATTTGGCGGGTGTTTTTAATTAGAAGGTCGTTTCTCCTTGAGAAAGTGGCATTTTTCGTCTGAAATGGACACAGTTGAATTTTCTGGCCAAACTTGGTGTTTTTGGGCCGTTTGGGGTCATTATTCTCAGAAGGTCGTTTGCACTCTAAAACGTAGTGTTTTTCGTCCAAAATAGACACAATTGATTTTTCTACTCAAAGTTGGTCGTTTTGGGCATTTTTGGAGCATTCCACCTTGAATGTCATTTGCAACCAAAAAAAGTGGTGTTTTTCGTCCAAAACGGACACAATTGATTTTCTGGCCAAACTTGGACTTTTCTGGCCATTTGGCGGCATTTCGTTGTGAAGGTCGTTTCCACCCTATAAGATGGTGTTTTTCTTCCAAAACGGATACGTTTGTCTTTTTCTATGAAAACTTGGGGTTTTTGGCCCATCGACGACGTTTTGCTGAGAATGTCGTTTCGGCAAAAAAAAAATGGTGTTTTTCATCCAAAACGGACGCAATTGATTTTCTGGTTAAATTTGGTCTGTTTTTTCCTTTTGGGTTGGTTTCGCTCTCTAAGCCGTTGCCACCCAAAAAAGCATGGTATTTTTCACCTGAAAAGGACACAGTTAAATTTTCTTGTCAAAGTTGTTGGTTTTGTACCGTTTGGTGATGCTTTGCTCAGAAAATCGTTTGCTCCCTACTAGGGGGGTCTTTTTCGTCCAAAACGGACACAATCGATTTTTCTACTCAAACTTGGTATTTTGCCCTGTAAGCCGTTTCAACTCAAAAAAATGGTGTTTTTAGTCTGAAACGGACACAGGTCAATTTTCTTTTCACCCAAAAGAGTGGCGTTTGTCGTCCAAAACGGTCGCAATTGATTTTCGGGTCAAACTTGATTTTTTTTTTTTTGCCTTTTGGGTTGGTTTCGCTCAGTAAGCTATTGCCACCCATAAAAATGGTATTTTTCGATTGAATCGGACACAGTTGAATTTTCTCGTCAAACTTAGCCTTTTCGTGCCGTTTGGTGATGTTAATCTCAGAAGATCGTTTACTCCCTAGAAGTGGGGGTCTTTTTCGTAAAAAACGGACACAATTGATTTTTCTACTCGAGCTTGGGCTTTTTTGGCCATTTGGGGGTGTTTACTTAGAAGGTCGTTTCGACTTGAGAAAGTGGCATTTTTCGTCCGAAATGGACACAATTGAATTTTCTGGCCAAATTGGTCTTTTTGGGCCGTTTGGGGTCATTTTTCTCAGATGATCGTTTGCATCCTAAAAGGTGGTGTTTTTCGTCCATAACGGACACAACTGAATTTTCTTTTCAAACTTGGTCGTTTTGGGCATTTTCGGGGATCGTTAGACCTAGAATTTCGTTTCCAACTAAAACAAGTGGTGTCTTTCTTCCAAAATGCATACGTTTGACTTTTTCCATTAAAACTTGGTGTTTTTGCCCCATCGATGACATTTTGCCGAGAATGTCGTTTCTGCCAAAAAAAGTGGTTTCTTTCGTCCAAAACGGACGCAATTTATTTTCTGGTCAAACTTGGTCTGTTTTTGCCTTTTGGGTTGGTTTCGCTCTCTAAGCCGTTGCCACCCAAAAAAGCATGGAATTTTTCGTCTGAAACGTACACAATTGAATTTTCTTGTCAAACTTATTCGTTTTGTACCGTTTGGTGATGCTTTGCTCAAAAAATCATTTGCTCCCTATTAGGGGGGTCTTTTTCGTCCAAAACGGACACAATCGATTTTTCTACTCAAACTTGGTATTTTGCTCTGTAAGCCGTTTCCACTTGAAAAAATGGTGTTTTTAGTCTGAAACGGACACAGGTCAATTTTCTTTTCACCCAAAAGAGTGGCGTTTGTCGTCCAAAACGGTCGCAATTGATTTTCGGGTCAAACTTGATTTTTTTTTTTTGCCTTTTGGGTTGGTTTCGCGCAGTAAGCTATTGCCACCCATAAAAATGGTATTTTTCGATTGAATCGGACACAGTTGAATTTTCTCGTCAAACTTGGCCTTTTCGTGCCGTTTGGTGATGTTAATCTCAGAAGATCGTTTGCTCCCTAGAAGTGGGGGTCTTTTTCATAAAAAACGGACACAATTGATTTTGCTACTCGAGCTTCGGCTTTTTGGGCCATTTGGGGGTGTTTTACTTAGAAGGTCGTTTCGACTTGAGAAAGTGGCATTTTTCGTCCGAAATGGACACAGTTGAATTTTCTGGCCAAATTGGTCTTTTTGGGCCGTTTGGGGTCATTTTTCTCAGATGATCGTTTGCATCCTTAAAGGTGGTGTTTTTCGTCCATAACGGACACAACTGAATTTTCTTTTCAAACTTGGTCGTTTTGGGCATTTTCGGGGATTGTTAGACCTAGAATTTCGTTTCCAACTAAAACAAGTGGTGTCTTTCTTCCAAAATGGATACGTTTGACTTTTTCCATTAAAACTTGGTGTTTTTGCCCCATCGATGACGTTTTGCCGAGAATGTCGTTTCTGCCAAAAAAAGTGGTTTCTTTCGTCCAAAACGGACGCAATTTATTTTCTGGTCAAACTTGGTCTGTTTTTGCCTTTTGGGTTGGTTTCGCTCTCTAAGCCGTTGCCACCCAAAAAAGCATGGAATTTTTCGTCTGAAACGGACACAATTGAATTTTCTTGTCAAACTTATTCGTTTTGTACCGTTTGGTGATGCTTTGCTCAGAAAATCGTTTGCTCCCTATTAGGGGGGTCTTTTTCGTCCAAAACGGACACAATCGATTTTTCTACTCAAACTTGGTATTTTGCTCTGTAAGCCGTTTCCACTCGAAAAAATGGTGTTTTTAGTCTGAAACGGACACAGGTCAATTTTCTTTTCACCCAAAAGAGTGGCGTTTGTCGTCCAAACGGTCGCAATTGATTTTCGGGTCGAACTTGATTTTTTTTTTTGCCTTTTGGGTTGGTTTCGCGCAGTAAGCTATTGCCACCCATAAAAATGGTATTTTTCGATTGAATCGGACACAGTTGAATTTTCTCGTCAAACTTGGCCTTTTCGTGCCGTTTGGTGATGTTAATCTCAGAAGATCGTTTGCTCCCTAGAAGTGGGGGTCTTTTTCATAAAAAACGGACACAATTGATTTTGCTACTCGAGCTTGGGCTTTTTCGGCCATTTGGGGGTGTT
>CM028334.1:42619390-42723851 GCA_016647705.1 Eucommia ulmoides | reverse complement strand
AAACGGATACGTTTGACTTTTTCCATTAAACTTGGTGTTTTTGCCCCATCGATGACGTTTTGCCGAGAATGTCGTTTCTGCCAAAAAAAGTGGATTCTTTCGTCTAAAACGGACGCAATTTATTTTCTGGTCAAACTTGGTCTGTTTTTGCCTTTTGCGATGGTTTCGCTCTCTAAGCCGTTGCCACCCAAAAAGGCATGGTATTTTTCGTCTGAAACAGACACAAATGAATTTTCTTGTCGAACTTATTCGTTTTGTACCGTTTACTGATGCTTTGCTCAGAAAATCGTTTGCTCCCCATTAGGGGGGTCTTTTCCGTCCAAAACGGACACAATCGATTTTTTCGACTCAAACTTGGTATTTTGCTCTGTAAGCCGTTTCCACTCAAAAAAAATGGTGTTTTTAGTCTGAAACGGACACAGGTCAATTTTCTTTTCACCCAAAGGAGTGGCGTTTGTCGTCCAAAACGGTCGCAATCGATTTTCGGGTCAAACTTGGTTTTTTTTTTTTTGCCTTTTGGGTTGGTTTCTCTCAGTAAGCTGTCGCCACCCATAAAAATGGTATTTTTCGATTGAATCGGACACAGTTGAATTTTCTCGTCAAACTTGGCCTTTTCGTGCCGTTTGGTGATGTTAATCTCAGAAGATCGTTTGCTCCCTAGAAGTGGGGGTGTTTTTCGTAAAAAACGGACACAATTGATTTTTCTACTCGAACTTGGGCTTTTTAGGCCATTTAGGGGTGTTTTACTTAGAAGGTCGTTTCGACTTGAGGAAGTGGCATTTTTCGTCCGAAATAGACACAGTTGAATTTTCTGGCCAAATTGGTCTTTTTGGGCCGTTTGGGGTCATTTTTCTCAGATGGTCGTTTGCACCCTAAAAGGTGGTGTTTTTCATCCATAACGGACACAATTGAATTTTCTTCTCGAACTTGGTCGTTTTGGGCATTTTCGGGGATCGTTCGACCTAGAATTTCATTTCCAACTAAAAAAAGTGGTGTCTTTCTTCCAAAACGGATACGTTTGACTTTTTCCATTAAAACTTGGGGATTTTGCCCCATCGATGACGTTTTGCCGAGAATGTCGTTTCTGCCCAAAAAAATGGCTTCTTTCGTCCAAAACGGACGCACTTTATTTTCTGGTCAAACTTGGTCCGTTTTTGCCTTTTGGGTTGGTTTCGCTCCCTAAGCCGTTGCCACCCAAAAAGGCACGGTATTTTTCGTCTGAAACGGACACAATTGAATTTTCTTGTCAAACTTATTCGTTTTGTACCGTTTGGTGAAGCTTTGCTCAGAAAATCGTTTGCTCCCTATTAGGGGAGTCTTTTTCGTCGAAAACGGACACAATCGATTTTTCTACTCAAACTTGGTATTTTGCTCTGTAAGCCGTTTCCACTCGTAAAAAATGGTGTTTTTTGTCTAAAACGGACACAGGTCAATTTGCTTTTCACCCAAAGAGTGGCGTTTGTCGTCCAAAACGGTCGCAATTGATTTTCGGGTCAGACTTGGTTTTTTTTTTGCCTTGTGGGTTAGTTTCGCTCAGTAAGCTGTCACCACCCACAAAAATGGTATTTTTCGATTGAATCGGACACAGTTGAATTTTCTCGTCAAACTTGGTCTTTTCGTGCCGTTTGGTGATGTTAATCTCAGAAGATCGTTTGCTCCCTAGAAGTGGGGGTGTTTTTCGTAAAAAACGGACACAATTGATTTTTCTACTCGAACTTGGGCTTTTTGGGCCATTTGGGGGTGTTTTAATTAGATGGTCGTTTCGACTTGAGAAAGTGGCATTTTTCGTCCGAAATGGATACAGTTGAATTTTCTGGCCAAATTGGTCTTTTTGGGCCGTTTGGGGTCATTTTTCTAAGATGGTCGTTTGCACCCTAAAAGGTGGTGTTTTTCGTCCATAACGGACACAATTGAATTTACTTCTCAAACTTGGTCGTTTTGGGCATTTTCGGGGATCGTTCGACCTAGAATTTCGTTTCCAACAGAAAAAAGTGGTGTTTTTCTTCCAAAACGGATACGTTTGTCTTTTTCTATTAAACTTGGTGTTTTTGCCCCATCGATGACGTTTTGCCGAGAATGTCGTTTCGGCAAAAAAAAAATGGTGTTTTTAACCAAAACGGACGCAATTGACTTTCTGGTTAAATTTGGTCTATTTTTTCCTTTTGGGTTGGTTTCGCTCTCTAAGCCGTCGCCACCTAAAAAACTGTGGTATTTTTCACCTGAAAAGGACACAGTTAAATTTTCTTGTCAAAGTTGTTGGTTTTGTACCGTTTGGTGATGCTTTGCTCAGAAATTCGTTTGCTCCCTATTAGGGGGGTCTTTTTCGTCCAAAACGGACGCAATTTATTTTCTGGTCAAACTTGGTCTGTTTTTGCCTTTTGGGTTGGTTTCGCTCTCTAAGCCGTTGCCACCCAAAAACGCATGGTATTTTTCGTCTGAAACGGACACAATTGAATTTTCTTGTCAAACTTATTCGTTTTGTACCGTTTGGTGATGCTTTGCTCAGAAAATTGTTTGCTCCCTATTAGGGGGGTCTTTTTCGTCCAAAACGGACACAATCGATTTTTCTACTCAAACTTGGTATTTTGCTCTGTAAGCCGTTTCCACTCGAAAAAATGGTGTTTTTAGTCTGAAACGGACACAGGTCAATTTTCTTTTCACCCAAAAGAGTGGCGTTTGTCGTCCAAAACGGTCGCAATTGATTTTCGGGTCAAACTTGGTTTTTTTTTTTTTGCCTTTTGGGTTGGTTTCGCTCAGTAAGCTGTCGCCATCCATAAAAATGGTATTTTTCGATTGAATCGGACGCAGTTGAATTTTCTCGTCAAACTTGGCCTTTTCGTGCCGTTTGGTGATGTTAATCTCAGAAGATCGTTTGCTCCCCAGAAGTGGGGGTGTTTTTCGTAAAAAAACAGACACAATTGATTTTTCTACTCGAACTTGGGCTTTTTGGCCATTTGGGGGTGTTTTACTTAGAAGGTCGTTTCGACTTGAGAAAGTGGCATTTTTCGTCCGAAATGGACATAGTTGAATTTTCTGGCCAAATTGGTCTTTTTGGGCCGTTTGGGATCATTTTTCTCAGATGGTCGTTTGCACCCTAAAAGGTGGTGTTTTTCGTCCAAAACGGACACAATTGAATTTTCTTCTCAAACTTGGTCGTTTTGGGCATTTTTGGGGATCGTTCAACCTAGAATTTCGTTTCCAACTAAAAAAGGTGGTGTCTTTCTTCCAAAACGGATACGTTTGACTTTTTCCATTAAAACTTGGTGTTTTTGCCCTATCGAGGACGTTTTGCCGAGAATGTCGTTTCTGGCCAAAAAAAGTGGTTTGTTTCGTCCAAAACGGACGCACTTTATTTTCTGGTCAAACTTGGTCTGTTTTTGCCTTTTGGGTTGGTTTCGCTCTCTAAGCCGTTGCCACCCACAAAGGTACGGTATTTTTCGTCTGAAACGGACACAATTGAATTTTCTTGTCAAACTTATTCATTTTGTACCGTTGGGTGATGCTTTGCTCAGAAAATCGTTTGCTCCCTTTTAGGGGAGTCTTTTTCGTCCAAAACGGACACAATCGATTTTTCTACTCAAACATGGTCTTTTTGGGCCATTTGGGGGTGTTTTACTTAGAAGGTTGTTTACACTCAAGAAAGTGTTGTTTTTCGTCAAAAACAGACACAACGGATTTTCAATCAAAATTGGACTTTTCGGGCCTTTTGGGGGTGTTTCGCTCAGAAGGTCGTTTCCACCCTAAAAGGTTGTGTTTTTCTTCCAGAACGGTGACAATTGACTTTTCTACTCAAACTTGGTGTTTTTGGGCGTTTTGGTGGCGTTCGACCTAGAATGTCGTTTCCACCCAAAAAAGTGGTGTTTGTCGTCCAAATTGGACGCAATTGATTTTTTGGTCAAACTTGGTCGGTGGGTTGTTTTGCTCAGGAAGCCGTTTTCACCCAAACAAGTGGTATTTTTAGTCTGAAATGGATACAGTTGAATTTTCTTGTCAGACACAATTGATTTTCAGGTCATACTTGCACTTTTCGGGCATTTTTGGGCAATTTCGCTCAGAAGGTCATTTCTACACAAAAAAGATGGTGTTTTTCTTCCAAAACGGATACAATTGACATTTCTACTCAAACTTGGTGTTTTTTGGGCCTTTTGGTGGCATTTTGCCTTGAATGTCGTTTCCACCGAAGAAAAAAGTGTTTTTTTTTTCGTCCGAAATGGATGCAATTGATTTTGTGGTCCAACTTGGTCTGTTTCGGCCTATTGGAGTTATTTTGCTCTATAAGTCATTTCCACCCGAAAAAAATGGTATTTTTCGTCTGAAACGGACACAGTTGAATTTTCTTTTCACCCAAAAGAGTGGCGTTTGTCGTCCAAAATGGTCGCAATAGATTTTTTGGTCATACTTGGTTTTTTTTTTTTGCCTTTTGGGTTGGTTTCACTTAGTAAGCTGTTGCCACCCATAAAAATGGTATTTTTCGACTGAAACAGACACAGTTGAACTTTCTCGTCAAACTTGGTCTTTTCGTGCCGTTTGGTGATGTTAATCTCAGAAGATCGTTTGCTTCCTATAAGTGGGGGTGTTTTTCATAAAAAACAGGCACAATTGATTTTTCTACTCGAACTTGGGCTTTTTGGGCCATTTGGGGGTGTTTTACCTAGAAGGACGTTTCCACTTGAGAAATTGGCGTTTTTCGTCGAAAGTGGTGTTTTTCGTCCGAAATGGACACACTTGAATTTTCTGGTCAAATTGGTCTTTTTGGGCCGTTTGGGGTCATTTTTCTCAGATGGTCGTTTGCTCTAAAAAAGGTGGTGTTTTTCGTCCAAAACGAACACAATTGATTTTACTACTCAAACTTGGTCGTTTTTTGCATTTTCGGGGCGTTCGACCTAGAATGTCATTTCTAACCAAAAAAATGGTATTTTTTGTCCAAAACGGACACAATTGATTTTCTGGCCAAACTTGGACTTTCATGGCCTTTTGGCGGCGTTTCGTTGTGAAGGTCGTTTCCACCCTATAAGGTGGTGTTTTTCTTCCAAAACGGATACGTTTGACTTTTTCTATTAACTCTTGGTGTTTTTGGCCCATCGATGACGTTTTGCCGAGAATGTCGTTTCAGCAAAAAAAAAAAAAAAGTGATTTTTTTCGTCCAAAACGGACGCAATTGATTTCTGGTCAACCTCGGTCTGTTTTTGCCTTTTGGGTTGGTTTAGCACTCTAAGCCGTTGCCACCCAAAAAAGCATGGTATTTTTCGTCTGAAACGGACAATGTTGAATTTTCCAGTCAAACTTGTTCGTTTTGTACCGTTTGGGGAGGTTTTGCTCAGAAAATCATTTGCTCCCTAGTAGGGGGTGTTTTTCGTCCAAAACAGACACAATCGATTTTTCTACTCGAACTTGGTATTTTGCTCTGTAAGCCGTTTCCACCCAAAAAAAGGTGTTTTTTGTCTGAAATGGACACAGTTGAATTTTCTTTTCACCCAAAAGAGTGGCGTTTGTCATCCAAAACGGTCGCAATTGATTTTCGGGTCAAACTTGGTTTTTTTTTGCCTTTTGGGTTGGTTTCGCTCAGTAAGCCGTTGCCACCCATAAAAATGGCATTTTTCGATTGAATCGGACACAGTTGAATTTTATCGTCAAACTTGGCCTTTTCGTGCTGTTTGGTGATGTTAATCTCAGAAGATTGTTTGCTCCCTAGAAGTGTGGGTGTTTTTCGTAAAAAAATGGACACAATTGATTTTTCTACACGAACTTGGTCTTTTTGGGCCATTTGGGGGTGTTATACTTAGAAGGTGGTTTTCATTTGAGAAAGTGGCGTTTTTCGTCCGAAATGGACACAGTTGAATTTTCTAGCCAAATTGGTCTTTTTGGGTCATTTGGGGTCATTTTTCTCAGATGGCCGTTTACACTAAAAAAGATGGTGTTTTTCGTCCAAAACGGACACAATTGATTTTTCTACACAAACTTCGTCGTTTTGGGCATTTTCGGGGCGTTCGACCTAGAACGTCATTTCTAACCAAAAAAAAAATGGTGTTTTTCATCCAAAACGGACACAATTGATTTTCTGGCCAAACTTGGACTTTTCTGGCCTTTTGGCGGCGTTTCGCTGTGAAGGTTGTTTCCACCCTATAAGGTGGTGTTTTTCTTCCAAAACGGATACGTTTGACTTTTTCTATTAAAACTTGGTGTTTTTGGCCCCTCGCTGACATTTTGCCGAGAATGTCGTTTCAGCCAAAAAAAAGTGGTTTTTTTTAATCCAAAACGGACGCAATTGATTTTCTGGTCAAACTTGGTCTGTTTTTGCCTTTTGGGTTGGTTTCCCTCTCTAAGCCGTTGCCACCCAAAAAGGCAGGGTATTTTTCGTCTGAAACGGACACAATTGAATTTTCTTGTCAAACTTATTCGTTTTGTACCGTTTGCTGATGCTATGCTCAGAGAATCGTTTGCTCCCTATTAGGGGGGTCTTTTTCGTCCAAAACGGACACAATCGCTTTTTCTACTCAAACATGGTATTATGCTCTGTAAGCCGTTTCCACTGAAAAAAATGGTGTTTTTAGTCTGAAATGGACACAGGTCAATTTTCTTTTCACCCAAAAGAGTGGCGTTTGTCGTCCAAAACGGTCGTAATCGATTTTCGGGTCAAACTTGGTTTTTTTTTTTTTGCCTTTTGGGTTGGTTTCGCTCAGTAAGCTGTCGCCACCCATAAAAATGGTATTTTTCGATTGAATCGGACACAGTTGAATTTTCTCGTCAAACTTGGCCTTTTCGTGCCGTTTGGTGATGTTAATCTCAGAAGATCGTTTGCTCCCTAGAGGTGGGGGTGTTTTTCGTAAAAAACGGACACAATTGATTTTTCTACTCGAACTTGGGTTTTTGGGCCATTTGGGGGTGTTTTACTTAGAAGGTCGTTTCGACTTGAGAAAGTGGCATTTTTCGTCCGAAATAGACATAGTTGAATTTTCTGGCCAAATTGGTCTTTTTGGGCCGTTTGGGGTCATTTTTCTCAGATGGTCGTTTGCACCCTAAAAGGTGGTGTTTTTCGTCCATAACGGACACAATTGAATTTTCTTCTCGAACTTGGTCGTTTTGGGCATTTTCGGGGATCGTTCGACCTAGAATTTCGTTTCCAACTAAAAAAAGTGTTGTCTTTCTTCCAAAACGGATACGTTTGACTTTTTCCATTGAAACTTGGTGTTTTTGCCCCATCGATGACGTTTTGCCGAGAATGTCGTTTCTGCCAAAAAAAAGTGGTTTCTTTCGTCCAAAACGGACGCACTTTATTTTCTGGTCAAACTTGGTCTGTTTTTGCCTTTTGGGTTGGTTTCGCTCTCTAAGCCGTTGCCACCCAAAAAGGCAGGGTATTTTTCGTCTGAAACGGACACAATTGAATTTTCTTGTCAAACTTATTCGTTTTGTACCGTTTGCTGATGCTATGCTCAGAGAATCGTTTGCTCCCTATTAGGGGGGTCTTTTTCGTCCAAAACGGACACAATCGCTTTTTCTACTCAAACTTGGTATTTTGCTCTGTAAGCCGTTTCCACTCGAAAAAATGGTGATTTTAGTCTGAAACGGACACAGGTCAATTTTCTTTTCACCCAAAAGAGTGGCGTTTGTCGTCCAAAACGGTCGCAATTGATTTTTGGGTCAGACTTGGTTTTTTTTTTGCCTTTTGGGTTGGTTTCTCTCAGTAAGCTGTCGCCACCCATAAAAATGGTATTTTTCGATTGAATCGGACACAGTTGAATTTTCTCGTCAAACTTGGCCTTTTCGTGCCGTTTGGTGATGTTAATCTCAGAAGATCGTTTGCTCCCTAGAAGTGGGGGTGTTTTTCGTAAAAAACGGACACAATTGATTTTTCTACTCGAACTTGGGCTTTTTGGGCCATTTGGGGGTGTTTTACTTAGAAGGTCGTTTCGACTTGAGAAAGTGGCATTTTTCGTCCGAAATGGACACAGTTGAATTTTCAGGCCAAATTGGTCTTTTTGGGCCGTTTGGGGGTCATTTTTCTCAGATGGTCGTTTGCACCCTAATAGGTGGTGTTTTTCGTCCATAACGGACACAATTGAATTTTCTTCTCAAACTTGGTCGTTTTGGGCATTTTCGGGGATCGTTCGACCTAGAATTTCGTTTCCAACTAAAAAAAGTGGTGTCTTTCTTCCAAAACGGATACGTTTGACTTTTTCCATTAACACTTGGTGTTTTTGTCCCATCGATGACGTTTTGCCGAGAATGTCGTTTCTGCCAAAAAAAGGTGGTTTCTTTCGTCCAAAACGGACGCACTTTATTTTCTGGTCAAACTTGGTCTGTTTTTGCCTTTTGGGTTGGTTTCGCTCTCTAAGCCGTTGCCACCCAAAAAGGCAGGGTATTTTTCGTCTGAAACGGACACAATTGAATTTTCTTGTCAAACTTATTCTTTTTGTACCGTTTGCTGATGCTATGCTCAGAGAATCGTTTGCTCCCTATTAGGGGGGTTTTTTTCGTCCAAAACGGACACAATCGCTTTTTCTACTCAAACTTGGTATTTTGCTCTGTAAGCCGTTTCCACTCGAAAAAATGGTGATTTTAGTCTGAAACGGACACAGGTCAATTTTCTTTTCACCCAAAAGAGTGGCGTTTGTCGTCCAAAACCGTCGCAATTGATTTTCGGGTCAAACTTGGTTTTTTTTTTTGCCTTTTGGGTTGCTTTCGCTCAGTAAGCTGTCGCCACCCGTAAAAATGGTATTTTTCGATTGAATCGGACACAGTTGAATTTTCTCATCAAACTTGGCCTTTTCGTGCCGTTTGGTGATGTTAATCTCAGAAGATCGTTTGCTCCCTAGAAGTGGGGGTGTTTTTCGTAAAAAACGGACACAATTGATTTTTCTACTCGAACTTGGGCTTTTTGGGCCATTTGGGGGTGTTTTACTTAGAAGGTCGTTTCGACTTGAGAAAGTGGCATTTTTCGTCCGAAATGGACACAGTTGAACTTTCAGGCCAAATTGGTCTTTTTGGGCCGTTTGGGGTCATTTTTCTCAGATGGTCGTTTGCACCCTAAAAGGTGGTGTTTTTTGTCCATAACGGACACAATTGAATTTTCTTCTCAAACTTGGTCGTTTTGGGCATTTTCGGGGATCGTTCGACCTAGAATTTCGTTTCCAACTAAAAAAAGTGGTGTCTTTCGTCCAAAACGGACACGTTTGACTTTTTCCATTAAAACTTGGTGTTTTTGCCCCATCGATGACGTTTTGCCGAGAATGTCGTTTCTGCCAAAAAAAATTGGTTTCTTTCGTCCAAAACGGACGCACTTTATTTTCTGGTCAAACTTGGTCTGTTTTTGCCTTTTGGGTTGGTTTCGCTCTCTAAGCCGTTGTCACCCAAAAAGGCAGGGTATTTTTCTTCTGAAACGGACACAATTGAATTTTCTTGTCAAACTTATTCTTTTTGTACCGTTTGCTGTGCTATGCTCAGAGAATCGTTTGCTCCCTATTAGGGGGGTCTTTTTCGTCCAAAACGGACACAATCGCTTTTTCTACTCAAACTTGGTATTTTGCTCTGTAAGCCGTTTCCACTCGAAAAAATGGTGATTTTAGTCTGAAACGGACACAGGTCAATTTTCTTTTCACCCAAAAGAGTGGCGTTTGTCGTCCAAAACGGTCGCAATTGATTTTCGGGTCAGACTTGGTTTTGTTTTTGCCTTTTGGGTTGGTTTCGCTCAGTAAGCTGTCGCCAGCCATAAAAATGGTATTTTTCGATTGAATGGGACACTGTTGAATTTTCTCGTCAAACTTGGCCTTTTCGTGCCGTTTGGTGATGTTTTGCTCACAAAATCGTTTGCCCCCTAGAAGTGGGGGTGTTTTTCGTCAAAAACGGACACAATCGATTTTTCCACTCAAACTTGGGCTGCTTGGGCCATTTGGGGGTGTTTTACTTAGAAGTTCGTTTCGACTTGAGAAAGTGGCATTTTTCGTCCGAAATGGACACAGTTGAATTTTCTGGCCAAATTGGTCTTTTTGGGCCGTTTGGGGTCATTTTTCTCAGAAGGTCGTTTGCACCCTAAAAGGTGGTGTTTTTCGTCCATAACGGACACAATTGAATTTTCTACTCAAACTTGGTCGTTTTGGGCATTTTCGGGGATCGTTCGACCTAGAATTTCGTTTCCAACTAAAAACAGTGGTGTCTTTCGTCCAAAACGGACACGTTTGACTTTTTCCATTAAAACTTGGTGTTTTTGCCCCATCGATGACGTTTTGCCGAGAATGTCGTTTCTGCCAAAAAAAAGTGGTTTCTTTCGTCCAAAACGGACGCACTTTATTTTCTGGTCAAACTTGGTCTGTTTTTGCCTTTTGGGTTGGTTTCGCTCTCTAAGCCCTTGCCACCCAAAAAGGCAGGGTATTTTTCATCTGAAACGGACACAATTTAATTTTCTTGTCAAACTTATTCGTTTTGTACCGTTTGCTGATGCTATGCTCAGAGAATCGTTTGCTCCCTATTAGGGGGGTCTTTTTCGTCCAAAACGGACACAATCGCGTTTTCTACTCGAACTTGGTATTTTGCTCTGTAAGCCATTTCCACTCGAAAAAATGGTGATTTTAGTCTGAAACGGACACAGGTCAATTTTCTTTTCACCCACAAGAGTGGCGTTTGTCGTCCAAAACGGTCGCAATTGATTTTCGGGTCAAACTTGGTTTTTTTTTTTGCCTTTTGGGTTGGTTTCGCTCAGTAAGCTGTCGCCACCCATAAAAATGGTATTTTTCGATTGAATCGGACGCAGTTGAATTTTCTCGTCAAACTTGGCCTTTTCATGCCGTTTGGTGATGTTAATCTCAGAAGATCGTTTGCTCTCTAGAAGTGGGGGTGTTTTTCGTAAAAAATGGACACAATTGATTTTTCTACTCGAACTTGGGCTTTTTGGGCCATTTGGGGGTGTTTTACTTAGAAGGTCGTTTCGACTTGAGAAAGTGGCATTTTTCGTCCGAAATGGACACAGTTGAATTTGCAGGCCAAATTGGTCTTTTTGGGCCGTTTGGGGTCATTTTTCTCAGATGGTCGTTTGCACCCTAAAAGGTGGTGTTTTTCGTCCATAACGGACACAATTGAATTTTCTACTCAAACTTGGTCGTTTTGGGCATTTTCGGGGATCGTTCGACCTAGAATTTCGTTTCCAACTAAAAACAGTGGTGTCTTTCATCCAAAACGGACACGTTTGACTTTTTCCATTAAAACTTGGTGTTTTTGCCCCATCGATGACGTTTTGCCGAGAATGTCGTTTCTGCCAAAAAAAAGTGGTTTCTTTCGTCCAAAACGGACGCACTTTATTTTCTGGTCAAACTTGGTCTGTTTTTGCCTTTTGGGTTGGTTTCGCTCTCTAAGCCCTTGCCACCCAAAAAGGCAGGGTATTTTTCGTCTGAAACGGACACAATTTAATTTTCTTGTCAAACTTATTCGTTTTGTACCGTTTGCTGATGCTATGCTCAGAGAATCGTTTGCTCCCTATTAGGGGGGTCTTTTTCGTCCAAAACGGACACAATCGCTTTTTCTACTCGAACTTGGTATTTTGCTCTGTAAGCCGTTTCCACTCGAAAAAATGGTGATTTTAGTCTGAAACGGACACAGGTCAATTTTCTTTTCACCCACAAGAGTGGCGTTTGTCGTCCAAAACGGTCGCAATTGATTTTCGGGTCAGACTTGGTTTTTTTTTTTGCCTTTTGGGTTGGTTTCGCTCAGTAAGCTGTCGCCACCCATAAAAATGGTATTTTTCGATTGAATCGGACACTGTTGAATTTTCTCGTCAAACTTGGCCTTTTCGTGCCGTTTGGTGATGTTAATATCAGAAGATCGTTTGCTCCCTAGAAGTGGGGGTGTTTTTCGTAAAAAACGGACACAATTGATTTTTCTACTCGAACTTGGGCTTTTTGGGCCATTTGGGGGTGTTTTACTTAGAAGGTTGTTTCGACTTGAGAAAGTGGCATTTTTCGTCCGAAATGGACACAGTTGAATTTTCAGGCCAAATTGGTCTTTTTGGGCCGTTTGGGGTCATTTTTCTCAGATGGTCGTTTGCACCCTAAAAGGTGGTGTTTTTCGTCCATAACGGACACAATTGAATTTTCTTCTCAAACTTGGTCGTTTTGGGCATTTTCGGGGATCGTTCGACCTAGAATTTCGTTTCCAACTAAAAAAAGTGGTGTCTTTCGTCCAAAACGGACACGTTTGACTTTTTCCATTAAAACTTGGTGTTTTTGCCCCATCGATGACGTTTTGCCGAGAATGTCGTTTCTGCCAAAAAAAAGTGGTTTCTTTCGTCCAAAACGGACGCACTTTATTTTCTGGTCAAACTTGGTCTGTTTTTGCCTTTTGGGTTGGTTTCGCTCTCTAAGCCGTTGCCACCCAAAAAGGCAGGGTATTTTTCGTCTGAAACGGACACAATTGAATTTTCTTGTCAAACTTATTCGTTTTGTACCGTTTGCTGATGCTATGCTCAGAGAATCGTTTGCTCCCTATTAGGGGGGTCTTTTTCGTCCAAAACGGACACAATCGCTTTTTCTACTCAAACTTGGTATTTTGCTCTGTAAGCCGTTTCCACTCGAAAAAATGGTGATTTTAGTCTGAAACGGACACAGGTCAATTTTCTTTTCACCCAAAAGAGTGGCGTTTGTCGTCCAAAACGGTCGCAATTGATTTTCGGGTCAGACTTGGTTTTGTTTTTTGCCTTTTGGGTTGGTTTCGCTCAGTAAGCTGTCGCCAGCCATAAAAATGGTATTTTTCGATTGAATGGGACACTGTTGAATTTTCTCGTCAAACTTGGCCTTTTCGTGCCGTTTGGTGATGTTTTGCTCACAAAATCGTTTGCCCCCTAGAAGTGGGGGTGTTTTTCGTCAAAAACGGACACAATCGATTTTTCCACTCAAACTTGGGCTTTTTGGGCCATTTGGGGGTGTTTTACTTAGAAGTTCGTTTCGACTTGAGAAAGTGGCATTTTTCGTCCGAAATGGACACAGTTGAATTTTCTGGCCAAATTGGTCTTTTTGGGCCGTTTGGGGTCATTTTTCTCAGATGGTCGTTTGCACCCAAAAATGTGGTGTTTTTCGTCCATAACGGACACAATTGAATTTTCTACTCAAACTTGGTCGTTTTGGGCATTTTCGGGGATCGTTCGACCTAGAATTTCGTTTCCAACTAAAAAAAGTGGTGTCTTTCGTCCAAAACGGACACGTTTGACTTTTTCCATTAAAACTTGGTGTTTTTGCCCCATCGATGACGTTTTGCCGAGAATGTCGTTTCTGCCAAAAAAAAGTGGTTTCTTTCGTCCAAAACGGACGCACTATATTTTCTGGTCAAACTTGGTCTGTTTTTGCCTTTTGGGTTGGTTTCGCTCTCTAAGCCCTTGCCACCCAAAAAGGCAGGGTATTTTTCATCTGAAACGGACACAATTTAATTTTCTTGTCAAACTTATTCGTTTTGTACCGTTTGCTGATGCTATGCTCAGAGAATCGTTTGCACCCTATTAGGGGGGTCTTTTTCGTCCAAAACGGACACAATCGCTTTTTCTACTCAAACTTGGTATTTAGCTCTGTAAGCCGTTTCCACTCGAAAAAATGGTGATTTTAGTCTGAAACGGACACAGGTCAATTTTCTTTTCACCCAAAAGAGTGGCGTTTGTCGTCCAAAACGGTCGCAATTGATTTTCGGGTCAGACTTGGTTTTTTTTTTTGCCTTTTGGGTTGGTTTCGCTCAGTAAGCTGTCGCCAGCCATAAAAATGGTATTTTTCGATTGAATGGGACACAGTTGAATTTTCTCGTCAAACATGGCCTTTTCGTGCCGTTTGGTGATGTTAATCTCAGAAGATCGTTTGCTCCCTAGAAGTGGGGGTGTTTTTCGTAAAAAACGGACACAATTGATTTTTCTACTCGAACTTGGGCTTTTTGGGCCATTTGGGGGTGTTTTACTTAGAAGGTCGTTTCGACTTGAGAAAGTGGCATTTTTCGTCCGAAATGGACACAGTTGAATTTTCTGGCCAAATTGGTCTTTTTGGGCCGTTTGGGGTCATTTTTCTCAGAAGGTCGTTTGCACCCTAAAAGGTGGTGTTTTTTGTCCATAACGGACACAATTGAATTTTCTACTCAAACTTGGTCGTTTTGGGCATTTTCGGGGATCGTTCGACCTAGAATTTCGTTTCCAACTAAAAAAAGTGGTGTCTTTCTTCCAAAACAGATACGTTCTACTTTTTCCATTAAAACTTGGTGTTTTTGCCCCATCGATGACGTTTTGCCGTGAATGTCGTTGCTGCCAAAAAAAGTGGTTTCTTTCGTCCAAAACGGACGCACTTTATTTTCTGGTCAAACTTGGTCTGTTTTTGCCTTTTGGGTTGGTTTCGCTCTCTAAGCCGTTGCCACCCAAAAAGGCATGGGATTTTTCGTCTGAAACGGACACAATTGAATTTTCTTGTCAAACTTATTCGTTTTGTACCGTTTGCTGATGCTATGCTCAGAGAATCGTTTGCTCCCTATTAGGGGGGTCTTTTTCGTCCAAAACGGACACAATCGATTTTTCTACTCAAACTTGGTATTTTGCTCTGTAAGCCGTTTCCACTCGAAAAAATGGTGATTTTTAGTCTGAAACGGACACAGGTCAATTTTCTTTTCACCCAAAAGAGTGGCGTTTGTCGTCCAAAACGGTCGCAATTGATTTTCGGGTCAGACTTGGTTTTTTTTTTTGCCTTTTGGGTTGGTTTCGCTCAGTAAGCTGTCGCCACCCATAAAAATGGTATTTTTCGATTGAATCGGACACAGTTGAATTTTCTCGTCAAACTTGGCCTTTTCGTGCCGTTTGGTGATGTTAATCTCAGAAGATCGTTTGCTCCCTAGAAGTGGGGGTGTTTTTCGTAAAAAACGGACATAATTGATTTTTCTACTCGAACTTGGGCTTTTTGGGCCATTTGGGGGTGTTTTACTTAGAAGGTCGTTTCGACTTGAGAAAGTGGCATTTTTCGTCCGAAATGACACAGTTAATTTTCTGGCCAAATTGGTCTTTTTGGGCCGTTTGGGGTCATTTTTCTCAGATGGTCGTTTGCACCCTAAAAGGTGGTGTTTTTCGTCCATAACGGACACAATTGAATTTTCTTCTCAAACTTGGTCGTTTTGGGCATTTTCGGGGATCGTTCGACCTAGAATTTCGTTTCCAACTAAAAAAAGTGGTGTCTTTCTTCCAAAACGGATACGTTTGACTTTTTCCATTAAAACTTGGTGTTTTTGCCCCATCGATGACGTTTTGCCGAGAATGTCGTTTCTGCCAAAAAAAAGTGGTTTCTTTCGTCCAAAACGGACGCACTTTATTTTCTGGTCAAACTTGGTCTGTTTTTGCCTTTTGGGTTGGTTTCGCTCTCTAAGCCGTTGCCACCCAAAAAGGCAGGGTGATTTTTCGTCTGAAACGGACACAATTGAATTTTCTTGTCAAACTTATTCGTTTTGTACCGTTTGCTGATGCTATGCTCAGAGAATCGTTTGCTCCCTATTAGGGGGGTCTTTTTCGTCCAAAACGGACACCATCGCTTTTTCTACTCAAACTTGGTATTTTGCTCTGTAAGCCGTTTCCACTCGAAAAAATGGTGATTTTAGTCTGAAACGGACACAGGTCAATTTTCTTTTCACCCAAAAGAGTGGCGTTTGTCGTCCAAAACGGTCGCAATTGATTTTCGGGTCAGACTTGGTTTTGTTTTTGCCTTTTGGGTTGGTTTCGCTCAGTAAGCTGTCGCCAGCCATAAAAATGGTATTTTTCGATTGAATGGGACACTGTTGAATTTTCTCGTCAAACTTGGCCTTTTCGTGCCGTTTGGTGATGTTATGCTCACAAGATCGTTTGCCCCCTAGAAGTGGGGGTGTTTTTCGTCAAAAACGGACACAATCGATTTTTCCACTCGAACTTGGGATTTTTGGGCCATTTGGGGGTGTTTTACTTAGAAGTTCGTTTCGACTTGAGAAAGTGGCATTTTTCGTCCGAAATGGACACAGTTGAATTTTCTGGCCAAATTGGTCTTTTTGGGCCGTTTGGGGTCATTTTTCTCAGAAGGTCGTTTGCACCCTAAAAGGTGGTGTTTTTCGTCCATAACGGACACAATTGAATTTTCTTACTCAAACTTGGTCGTTTTGGGCATTTTCGGGGATCGTTCGACCTAGAATTTCGTTTCCAACTAAAAAAAGTGGTGTCTTTCGTCCAAAACGGACACGTTTGACTTTTTCCATTAAAACTTGGTGTTTTTGCCCCATCGATGACGTTTTGCCGAGAATGTCGTTTCTGCCAAAAAAAAGTGGTTTACTTTCGTCCAAAACGGACGCACTATATTTTCTGGTCAAACTTGGTCTGTTTTTGCCTTTTGGGTTGGTTTCGCTCTCTAAGCCCTTGCCACCCAAAAAGGCAGGGTATTTTTCATCTGAAACGGACACAATTTAATTTTCTTGTCAAACTTATTCGTTTTGTACCGTTTGCTGATGCTATGCTCAGAGAATCGTTTGCTCCCTATTAGGGGGGTCTTTTTCGTCCAAAACGGACACAATCGCTTTTTCTACTCAAACTTGGTATTTAGCTCTGTAAGCCGTTTCCACTCGAAAAAATGGTGATTTTAGTCTGAAACGGACACAGGTCAATTTTCTTTTCACCCAAAAGAGTGGCGTTTGTCGTCCAAAACGGTCGCAATTGATTTTCGGGTCAGACTTGGTTTTTTTTTTTGCCTTTTGGGTTGGTTTCGCTCAGTAAGCTGTCGCCAGCCATAAAAATGGTATTTTTCGATTGAATGGGACACAGTTGAATTTTCTCGTCAAACATGGCCTTTTCGTGCCGTTTGGTGATGTTAATCTCAGAAGATCGTTTGCTCCCTAGAAGTGGGGGTGTTTTTCGTAAAAAACGGACACAATTGATTTTTCTACTCGAACTTGGGCTTTTTGGGCCATTTGGGGGTGTTTTACTTAGAAGGTCGTTTCGACTTGAGAAAGTGGCATTTTTCGTCCGAAATGGACACAGTTGAATTTTCTGGCCAAATTGGTCTTTTTGGGCCGTTTGGGGTCATTTTTCTCAGATGATCGTTTGCACCCTAAAAGGTGGTGTTTTTCGTCCATAACGGACACAATTGAATTTTCTTACTCAAACTTGGTCGTTTTGGGCATTTTCGGGGATCGTTCGACCTAGAATTTCGTTTCCAACTAAAAAAAGTGGTGTCTTTCTTCCAAAACGGATACGTTTGACTTTTTCCATTAAAACTTGGTGTTTTTGCCCCATCGATGACGTTTTGCCGAGAATGTCGTTTCTGCCAAAAAAAGTGGTTTCTTTCGTCCAAAACGGACGCACTTTATTTTCTGGTCAAACTTGGTCTGTTTTTGCCTTTTGGGTTGGTTTCGCTCTCTAAGCCGTTGCCACCCAAAAAGCATGGTATTTTTCGTCTGAAACGGACACAATTGAATTTTCTTGTCAAACTTATTCGTTTTGTACCGTTTGGTGATGCTATGCTCAGAGAATCGTTTGCTCCCTATTAGGGGGGTCTTTTTCGTCCAAAACGGACACAATCGATTTTTCTACTCAAACTTGGTATTTTGCTCTGTAAGCCGTTTCCACTCGAAAAAATGGTGATTTTAGTCTGAAACGGACACAGGTCAATTTTCTTTTCACCCAAAAGAGTGGCGTTTGTCGTCCAAAACGGTCGCAATTGATTTTCGGGTCAGAACTTGATTTTTTTTTTTTGCCTTTTGGGTTGGTTTCGCTCAGTAAGCTAGTCGCCACCCATAAAAATGGTATTTTTCGATTGAATCGGACACAGTTGAATTTTCTCGTCAAACTTGGCCTTTTCGTGCCGTTTGGTGATGTTAATCTCAGAAGATCGTTTGCTCCCTAGAAGTGGGGGTGTTTTTCGTAAAAAACGGACACAATTGATTTTTCTACTCGAACTTGGGCTTTTTGGGCCATTTGGGGGTGTTTTACTTAGAAGGTCGTTTCGACTTGAGAAAGTGGCATTTTTCGTCCGAAATGGACACAGTTGAATTTTCTGGCCAAATTGGTCTTTTTGGGCCGTTTGGGGTCATTTTTCTCAGATGGTCGTTTGCACCCTAAAAGGTGGTGTTTTTCGTCCATAACGGACACAATTGAATTTTCTTCTCAAACTTGGTCGTTTTGGGCATTTTCGGGGATCGTTCGACCTAGAATTTCGTTTCCAACTAAAAAAAGTGGTGTCTTTCTTCCAAAACGGATACGTTTGACTTTTTCCATTAAAACTTGGTGTTTTTGCCCCATCGATGACGTTTTGCCGAGAATGTCGTTTCTGCCAAAAAAAGTGGTTTCTTTCGTCCAAAACGGACGCACTTTATTTTCTGGTCAAACTTGGTCTGTTTTTGCCTTTTGGGTTGGTTTCGCTCTCTAAGCCGTTGCCACCCAAAAAGGCAGGGTATTTTTCGTCTGAAACGGACACAATTGAATTTTCTTGTCAAACTTATTCGTTTTGTACCGTTTGCTGATGCTATGCTCAGAGAATCGTTTGCTCCCTATTAGGGGGGTCTTTTTCGTCCAAAACGGACACAATCGCTTTTTCTACTCAAACTTGGTATTTTGCTCTGTAAGCCGTTTCCACTCGAAAAAATGGTGATTTTAGTCTGAAACGGACACAGGTCAATTTTCTTTTCACCCAAAAGAGTGGCGTTTGTCGTCCAAAACGGTCGCAATTGATTTTCGGGTCAGACTTGATTTTTTTTTTTGCCTTTTGGGTTGGTTTCGCTCAGTAAGCTGTCGCCACCCATAAAAATGGTATTTTTCGATTGAATCGGACACAGTTGAATTTTCTCGTCAAACTTGGCCTTTTCGTGCCGTTTGGTGATGTTAATCTCAGAAGATCGTTTGCTCCCTAGAAGTGGGGGTCTTTTTCAGTAAAAAACGGACACAATTGATTTTTCTACTCGAAGCTTGGGCTTTTTGGGCCATTTGGGGGTGTTTTACTTAGAAGGTCGTTTCGACTTGAGAAAGTGGCATTTTTCGTCCGAAATGGACACAGTTGAATTTTCTGGCCAAATTGGTCTTTTTGGGCCGTTTGGGGTCATTTTTCTCAGATGATCGTTTGCATCCCTAAAAGGTGGTGTTTTTCGTCCATAACGGACACAACTGAATTTTCTTCTCAAACTTGGTCGTTTTGGGCATTTTCGGGGATCGTTCGACCTAGAATTTCGTTTCCAACTAAAAAAAGTGGTGTCTTTCTTCCAAAACGGATACGTTTGACTTTTTCCATTAAAACTTGGTGTTTTTGCCCCATCGATGACGTTTTGCCGAGAATGTCGTTTCTGCCAAAAAAAAGTGGTTTCTTTCGTCCAAAACGGACGCAATTTATTTTCTGGTCAAACTTGGTCTGTTTTTGCCTTTTGGGTTGGTTTCGCTCTCTAAGCCGTTGCCACCCAAAAAAGCATGGAATTTTTCGTCTGAAACGGACACAATTGAATTTTCTTGTCAAACTTATTCGTTTTGTACCGTTTGCTGATGCTATGCTCAGAGAATCGTTTGCTCCCTATTAGGGGGGTCTTTTTCGTCCAAAACGGACACAATCGCTTTTTCTACTCAAACTTGGTATTTTAGCTCTGTAAGCCGTTTCCACTCGAAAAAATGGTGATTTTTAGTCTGAAACGGACACAGGTCAATTTTCTTTTCACCCAAAAGAGTGGCGTTTGTCGTCCAAAACGGTCGCAATTGATTTTCGGGTCAGACTTGGTTTTTTTTTTTGCCTTTTGGGTTGGTTTCGCTCAGTAAGCTGTCGCCAGCCATAAAAATGGTATTTTTCGATTGAATCGGGACACAGTTGAATTTTCTCGTCAAACATTGGCCTTTTCGTGCCGTTTGGTGATGTTAATCTCAGAAGATCGTTTGCTCCCTAGAAGTGGGGGTGTTTTTCGTAAAAAACGGACACAATTGATTTTTCTACTCGAACTTGGGCTTTTTGGGCCATTTGGGGGTGTTTTACTTAGAAGGTCGTTTCGACTTGAGAAAGTGGCATTTTTCGTCCGAAATGGACACAGTTGAATTTTCTGGCCAAATTGGTCTTTTTGGGCCGTTTGGGGTCATTTTTCTCAGATGGTCGTTTGCACCCTAAAAGGTGGTGTTTTTTCGTCCATAACGGACACAATTGAATTTTCTTACTCAAACTTGGTCGTTTTGGGCATTTTCGGGGATCGTTCGACCTAGAATTTCGTTTCCAACTAAAAAAAGTGGTGTCTTTCTTCCAAAACGGATACGTTTGACTTTTTCCATTAAAACTTGGTGTTTTTGCCCCATCGATGACGTTTTGCCGTAGAATGTCGTTTCTGCCAAAAAAAAGTGGTTTCTTTCGTCCAAAACGGACGCACTTTATTTTCTGGTCAAACTTGGTCTGTTTTTGCCTTTTGGGTTGGTTTCGCTCTCTAAGCCGTTGCCACCCAAAAAGGCAGGGTATTTTTCGTCTGAAACGGACACAATTGAATTTTCTTGTCAAACTTATTCGTTTTGTACCGTTTGCTGATGCTATGCTCAGAGAATCGTTTGCTCCCTATTAGGGGGGTCTTTTTCGTCCAAAACGGACACAATCGCTTTTTCTACTCAAACTTGGTATTTTGCTCTGTAAGCCGTTTCCACTCGAAAAAATGGTGATTTTAGTCTGAAACGGACACAGGTCAATTTTCTTTTCACCCAAAAGAGTGGCGTTTGTCGTCCAAAACGGTCGCAATTGATTTTCGGGTCAGACTTGGTTTTTTCTTTTGCCTTTTGGGTTGGTTTCGCTCAGTAAGCTGTCGCCAGCCATAAAAATGGTATTTTTCGATTGAATCGGACACAGTTGAATTTTCTCGTCAAACTTGGCCTTTTCGTGCCGTTTGGTGATGTTAATCTCAGAAGATCGTTTGCTCCCTAGAAGTGGGGGTGTTTTTCGTAAAAAACGGACACAATTGATTTTTCTACTCGAACTTGGGCTTTTTGGGCCATTTGGGGGTGTTTTACTTAGAAGGTCGTTTCGACTTGAGAAAGTGGCATTTTTCGTCCGAAATGGACACAGTTGAATTTTCTGGCCAAATTGGTCTTTTTGGGCCGTTTGGGGTCATTTTTCTCAGATGGTCGTTTGCACCCTAAAAGGTGGTGTTTTTCGTCCATAACGGACACAATTGAATTTTCTTCTCAAACTTGGTCGTTTTGGGCATTTTCGGGGATCGTTCGACCTAGAATTTCGTTTCCAACTAAAAAAAGTGGTGTCTTTCTTCCAAAACGGATACGTTTGACTTTTTCCATTAAAACTTGGTGTTTTTGCCCCATCGATGACGTTTTGCCGAGAATGTCGTTTCTGCCAAAAAAAAGTGGTTTCTTTCGTCCAAAACGGACGCACTTTATTTTCTGGTCAAACTTGGTCTGTTTTTGCCTTTTGGGTTGGTTTCGCTCTCTAAGCCGTTGCCACCCAAAAAGGCATGGGATTTTTCGTCTGAAACGGACACAATTGAATTTTCTTGTCAAACTTATTCGTTTTGTACCGTTTGCTGATGCTATGCTCAGAGAATCGTTTGCTCCCTATTAGGGGGGTCTTTTTCGTCCAAAACGGACACCATCGCTTTTTCTACTCAAACTTGGTATTTTGCTCTGTAAGCCGTTTCCACTCGAAAAAATGGTGATTTTAGTCTGAAACGGACACAGGTCAATTTTCTTTTCACCCAAAAGAGTGGCGTTTGTCGTCCAAAACGGTCGCAATTGATTTTCGGGTCAGACTTGGTTTTTTTTTTGCCTTTTGGGTTGGTTTCGCTCAGTAAGCTGTCGCCAGCCATAAAAATGGTATTTTTCGATTGAATGGGACACTGTTGAATTTTCTCGTCAAACTTGGCCTTTTCGTGCCGTTTGGTGATGTTATGCTCACAAAATCGTTTGCTCCCCTAGAAGTGGGGGTGTTTTTCGTCAAAAACGGACACAATCGATTTTTCCACTCAAACTTGGGATTTTTGGGCCATTTGGGGGTGTTTTACTTAGAAGGTCGTTTCGACTTGAGAAAGTGGCATTTTTCGTCCGAAATGGACACAGTTGAATTTTCTGGCCAAATTGGTCTTTTTGGGCCGTTTGGGGTCATTTTTCTCAGATGGTCGTTTGCACCCTAAAAGGTGGTGTTTTTCGTCCATAACGGACACAATTGAATTTTCTTACTCAAACTTGGTCGTTTTGGGCATTTTCGGGGATCGTTCGACCTAGAATTTCGTTTCCAACTAAAAAAAGTGGTGTCTTTCTTCCAAAACGGATACGTTTGACTTTTTCCATTAAAACTTGGTGTTTTTGCCCCATCGATGACGTTTTGCCGAGAATGTCGTTTCTGCCAAAAAAAGTGGTTTCTTTCGTCCAAAACGGACGCACTATATTTTCTGGTCAAACTTGGTCTGTTTTTGCCTTTTGGGTTGGTTTCGCTCTCTAAGCCGTTGCCACCCAAAAAGGCATGGTATTTTTCATCTGAAACGGACACAATTGAATTTTCTTGTCAAACTTATTCGTTTTGTACCGTTTGCTGATGCTATGCTCAGAGAATCGTTTGCTCCCTATTAGGGGGGTCTTTTTCGTCCAAAACGGACACAATCGATTTTTCTACTCAAACTTGGTATTTAGCTCTGTAAGCCGTTTCCACTCGAAAAAATGGTGATTTTAGTCTGAAACGGACACAGGTCAATTTTCTTTTCACCCAAAAGAGTGGCGTTTGTCGTCCAAAACGGTCGCAATTGATTTTCGGGTCAGACTTGGTTTTTTTTTTTGCCTTTTGGGTTGGTTTCGCTCAGTAAGCTGTCGCCAGCCATAAAAATGGTATTTTTCGATTGAATCGGACACAGTTGAATTTTCTCGTCAAACATTGGCCTTTTCGTGCCGTTTGGTGATGTTAATCTCAGAAGATCGTTTGCTCCCTAGAAGTGGGGGTGTTTTTCGTAAAAAACGGACACAATTGATTTTTCTACTCGAACTTGGGCTTTTTGGGCCATTTGGGGGTGTTTTACTTAGAAGGTCGTTTCGACTTGAGAAAGTGGCATTTTTCGTCCGAAATGGACACAGTTGAATTTTCTGGCCAAATTGGTCTTTTTGGGCCGTTTGGGGTCATTTTTCTCAGAAGGTCGTTTGCACCCTAAAAGGTGGTGTTTTTCGTCCATAACGGACACAATTGAATTTTCTACTCAAACTTGGTCGTTTTGGGCATTTTCGGGGATCGTTCGACCTAGAATTTCGTTTCCAACTAAAAAAAGTGGTGTCTTTCGTCCAAAACGGACACGTTTGACTTTTTCCATTAAAACTTGGTGTTTTTGCCCCATCGATGACGTTTTGCCGAGAATGTCGTTTCTGCCAAAAAAAGTGGTTTCTTTCGTCCAAAACGGACACACTTTATTTTCTGGTCAAACTTGGTCTGTTTTTGCCTTTTGGGTTGGTTTCGCTCTCTAAGCCATTGCCACCCAAAAAGGCAGGGTATTTTTCATCTGAAACGACACAATTGAATTTTCTTGTCAAACTTATTCGTTTTGTACCGTTTGCTGATGCTATGCTCAGAGAATCGTTTGCTCCCTATTAGGGGGGTCTTTTTCGTCCAAAACGGACACAATCGCTTTTTCTACTCGAACTTGGTATTTTGCTCTGTAAGCCGTTTCCACTCGAAAAAATGGTGATTTTAGTCTGAAACGGACACAGGTCAATTTTCTTTTCACCCAAAAGAGTGGCGTTTGTCGTCCAAAACGGTCGCAATTGATTTTCGGGTCAGACTTGGTTTTTTTTTTTGCCTTTTGGGTTGGTTTCGCTCAGTAAGCTGTCGCCAGCCATAAAAATGGTATTTTTCGATTGAATGGGACACTGTTGAATTTTCTCGTCAAACTTGGCCTTTTCGTGCCGTTTGGTGATGTTAATCTCAGAAGATCGTTTGCTCCCTAGAAGTTGGGGTGTTTTTCGTAAAAAACGGACACAATTGATTTTTCTACTCGAACTTGGGCTTTTTGGGCCATTTGGGGGTGTTTTACTTAGAAGGTCGTTTCGACTTGAGAAAGTGGCATTTTTCGTCCGAAATGGGACACAGTTGAATTTTCTGGCCAAATTGGTCTTTTTGGGCCGTTTGGGGTCATTTTTCTCAGATGGTCGTTTGCACCCTAAAAAGGTGGTGTTTTTCGTCCATAACGGACACAATTGAATTTTCTTCTCAAACTTGGTCGTTTTGGGCATTTTCGGGGATCGTTCGACCTAGAATTTCGTTTCCAACTAAAAAAAGTGGTGTCTTTCGTCCAAAACGGACTACGTTTGACTTTTTCCATTAAAACTTGGTGTTTTTGCCCCATCGATGACGTTTTGCCGAGAATGTCGTTTCTGCCAAAAAAAAGTGGTTTCTTTCGTCCAAAACGGACGCACTTTATTTTCTGGTCAAACTTGGTCTGTTTTTGCCTTTTGGGTTGGTTTCGCTCTCTAAGCCCTTGCCACCCAAAAAGGCAGGGTATTTTTCGTCTGAAACGGACACAATTGAATTTTCTTGTCAAACTTATTCGTTTTGTACCGTTTGCTGATGCTATGCTCAGAGAATCGTTTGCTCCCTATTAGGGGGGTCTTTTTCGTCCAAAACGGACACAATCGCTTTTTCTACTCAAACTTGGTATTTTGCTCTGTAAGCCGTTTCCACTCGAAAAAATGGTGATTTTAGTCTGAAACGGACACAGGTCAATTTTCTTTTCACCCAAAAGAGTGGCGTTTGTCGTCCAAAACGGTCGCAATTGATTTTCGGGTCAGACTTGGTTTTTTTTTTTGCCTTTTGGGTTGGTTTCGCTCAGTAAGCTGTCGCCACCCATAAAAATGGTATTTTTCGATTGAATCGGACACAGTTGAATTTTCTCGTCAAACTTGGCCTTTTCGTGCCGTTTGGTGATGTTAATCTCAGAAGATCGTTTGCTCCCTAGAAGTGGGGGTGTTTTTCGTCAAAAACGGACACAATTGATTTTTCCTACTCGAACTTGGGCTTTTTGGGCCATTTGGGGGTGTTTACTTAGAAGGTCTTTCGACTTGAGAAAGTGGCATTTTTCGTCCGAAATGGACACAGTTGAATTTTCAGGCCAAATTGGTCTTTTTGGGCCGTTTGGGGTCACTTTTTCTCAGATGGTCGTTTGCACCCTAAAAGGTGGTGTTTTTCGTCCATAACGGACACAATTGAATTTTCTTCTCAAACTTGGTCGTTTTGGGCATTTTCGGGGATCGTTCGACCTAGAATTTCGTTTCCAACTAAAAAAAGTGGTGTCTTTCGTCCAAAACGGACACGTTTGAATTTTTCCATTAAAACTTGGTGTTTCTGCCCCCATCGATGACGTTTTGCCGAGAATGTCGTTTCTGCCAAAAAAAAGTGGTTTCTTTCGTCCAAAACGGACGCACTTTGTTTTCTGGTCAAACTTGTTCTGTTTTTGCCTTTTGGGTTGGTTTCGCTCTCTAAGCCGTTGCCACCCAAAAAGGCAGGGTATTTTTCGTCTGAAACGGACACAATTGAATTTTCTTGTCAAACTTATTCGTTTTGTACCGTTTGCTGATGCTATGCTCAGAGAATCGTTTGCTCCCTATTAGGGGGGTCTTTTTCATCCAAAACGAACACAATCGCTTTTTCTACTCAAACTTGGTATTTTGCTCTGTAAGCCGTTTCCACTCGAAAAAATGGTGATTTTAGTCTGAAACGGACACAGGTCAATTTTCTTTTCACCCAAAAGAGTGGCGTTTGTCGTCCAAAACGGTCACAATTGATTTTCGGGTCAGACTTGTTTTTTTTTTTTGCCTTTTGGGTTGGTTTCGCTCAGTAAGCTGTCGCCAGCCATAAAAATGGTATTTTTCGATTGAATGGGACACTGTTGAATTTTCTCGTCAAACTTGGCCTTTTCGTGCCGTTTGGTGATGTTATGCTCACAAAATCGTTTACCCCCTAGAAGTGGTGGTGTTTTTCGTCAAAAACGGACACAATCGATTTTTCCACTCAACTTGGGCTTTTTGGGCCATTTGGGGGTGTTTTACTTAGAAGGTCGTTTCGACTTGAGAAAGTGGCATTTTTCGTCCGAAATGGACACAGTTGAATTTTCTGGCCAAATTGGTCTTTTTGGGCCGTTTGGGGTCATTTTTCTCAGATGGTCGTTTGCACCCTAAAAGGTGGTGTTTTTCGTCCATAACGGACACAATTGAATTTTCTTCTCAAACTTGGTCGTTTTGGGCATTTTCGGGGATCGTTCGACCTAGAATTTCGTTTCCAACTAAAAAAAGTGGTGTCTTTCTTCCAAAACGGATACGTTTGACTTTTTCCATTAAAACTTGGTGTTTTTGCCCCATCGATGACGTTTTGCCGAGAATGTCGTTTCTGCCAAAAAAAAGTGGTTTCTTTCGTCCAAAACGGACGCACTTTATTTTCTGGTCAAACTTGGTCTGTTTTTGCCTTTTGGGTTGGTTTCGCTCTCTAAGCCCTTGCCACCCAAAAAGGCAGGGTGTTTTTCGTCTGAAACGGACACAATTGAATTTTCTTGTCAAACTTATTCGTTTTGTACCGTTTGCTGATGCTATGCTCAGAGAATCGTTTGCTCCCTATTAGGGGGGTCTTTTTCGTCCAAAACGGACACAATCGCTTTTTCTACTCGAACTTGGTATTTTGCTCTGTAAGCCATTTCCACTCGAAAAAATGGTGATTTTAGTCTGAAACGGACACAGGTCAATTTTCTTTTCACCCAAAAGAGTGGCGTTTGTCGTCCAAAACGGTCGCAATTGATTTTCGGGTCAGACTTGGTTTTTTTTTTTTGCCTTTTGGGTTGGTTTCGCTCAGTAAGCTGTCGCCACCCATAAAAATGGTATTTTTCGATTGAATGGGACACTGTTGAATTTTCTCGTCAAACTTGGCCTTTTCGTGCCGTTTGGTGATGTTTTGCTCACAAAATCGTTTGCCCCCTAGAAGTGGGGGTGTTTTTCGTAAAAAACGGACACAATCGATTTTTCCACTCCAACTTGGGCTTTTTGGGCCATTTGGGGGTGTTTTACTTAGAAGGTCGTTTCGACTTGAGAAAGTGGCATTTTTCGTCCGAAATGGACACAGTTGAATTTTCTGGCCAAATTGGTCTTTTTGGGCCGTTTGGGGTCATTTTTCTCAGAAGGTCGTTTGCACCCTAAAAGGTGGTGTTTTTCGTCCATAACGGACACACTTGAATTTTCTACTCAAACTTGGTCGTTTTGGGCATTTTTGGGGATCGTTCGACCTAGAATTTCGTTTCCAACTAAAAAAAGTGGTGTCTTTCGTCCAAAACGGAGACGTTTGACTTTTTCCATTAAAACTTGGTGTTTTTGCCCCATCGATGACGTTTTGCCGAGAATGTCGTTTCTGCCAAAAAAAGTGGATTCTTTCGTCTAAAACGGACGCACTTTATTTTCTGGTCAAACTTGGTCTGTTTTTGCCTTTTGCAAAGGTTTCGCTCTCTAAGCCGTTGCCACCCAAAAAAGCAGGGTATTTTTCGTCTAAAACGGACACAAATGAATTTTCTTGTCAAACTTATTCGTTTTGTACTGTTTACTGATGCTTTGCCCATAAAATCGTTTGCTCCCCATTAGGGGGGTCTTTTTCGTCCAAAACGGACACAATCGATTTTTCTACTCAAACTTGGTATTTTGCTCTGTAAGCCGTTTCCACTGAAAAAAATGGTGTTTTTAGTCTGAAACGGACACAGGTCAATTTTCTTTTCACCCAAAAGAGTGGCGTTTGTCGTCCAAAACGGTCGTAATCGATTTTCGGGTCAAACCTGGTTTTTTGTTTTTTGCCTTTTGGGTTGGTTTCTCTCAGTAAGCTGTCGCCAGCCATAAAAATGGTATTTTTCGATTGAATCGGACACAGTTGAATTTTCTCGTCAAACTTGGCCTTTTCGTGCCGTTTGGTGATGTTAATCTCAGAAGATCGTTTGCTCCCTAGAAGTGGGGGTGTTTTTCGTAAAAAATGGACACAATTGATTTTTCTACTCGAACTTGGGTTTTTGGGCCATTTGGGGGTGTTTTACTTAGAAGGTCCTTTCGACTTGAGAAAGTGGCATTTTTCGTCCGAAATAGACACAGTTGAATTTTCTGGCCAAATTGGTCTTTTTGGGCCGTTTGGGGTCATTTTTCTCAGATGGTCGTTTGCACCCTAAAAGGTGGTGTTTTTCGTCCATAACGGACACAATTGAATTTTCTTCTCGAACTTGGTCGTTTTGGGTATTTTCGGGGATCGTTCGACCTAGAATTTCGTTTCCAACTAAAAAAAGTGTTGTCTTTCTTCCAAAACGGATACGTTTGACTTTTTCCGTTAAAACTTGGGGTTTTTGCCCCATCAATGAAGTTTTGCCGAGAATGTCGTTTCCGCCAAAAAAAGTGGTTTCTTTCGTCCAAAACGGACGCAATTTATTTTCTGGTCAAACTTGGTCTGTTTTTGCCTTTTGGGTTGGTTTCGCTCTCTAAGCCGTTGCCACCCAAAAAAGCATGGTATTTTTTGTCTGAAACGGACACAATTGAATATTCTTGTCAAACTTATTTGTTTTGTACCGTTTGGTGATGCTTTGCTCAGAAAATCGTTTGCTCCCTATTAGGGGGGTCTTTTTCGTCCAAAACGGACACAATCGATTTTTCTACTCAAAGTTGGTATTTTGCTCTGTAAGCCGTTTCCACTCGAAAAAAATGGTGTTTTTAGTCTGAAATGGACACAGATCAATTTTGTTTTCACCCAAAAGAGTGGCGTTTGTCGTGCAAAACGGTCGCAATCGATTTTCGGGTCAAACTTCGTTTTTTTTTTTTTGCATTTTGGGTTGGTTTCGCTCAGTAAGCTGTCGCCACCCATAAAAATGGTATTTTTCAATTGAATCGGACACAGTTGAATTTTCTCGTCAAACTAGGCCTTTTCGTGCCGTTTGGTGATGTTAATCTCAGAAGATCGTTTGCTCCCTAGAAGTGGGGGTGTTTTTCGTAAAAAACGGACACAATTGATTTTTCTACTCGAACTTGGGTTTTTGGGCCATTTGGGGGTGTTTTACTTAGAAGGTCCTTTCGACTTGAGAAAGTGGCATTTTTCGTCCGAAATGGACACAGTTGAATTTTCTGGCCAAATTGGTCTTTTTGGGCCGTTTGGGGTCATTTTTCTCAGATGGTCGTTTGCACCCTAAAAGGTGGTGTTTTTCGTCCATAACGGACACAATTGAATTTTCTTCTCAAACTTGGTCGTTTTGGGCATTTTCGGGGATCGTTCGACCTAGAATTTCGTTTCCAACTAAAAAAAGTGGTGTCTTTCGTCCAAAACGGACACGTTTGACTTTTTCCATTAAAACTTGGTGTTTTTGCCCCATCGATGACGTTTTGCCGAGAATGTCGTTTCTGCCAAAAAAAAGTGGTTTCTTTCGTCCAAAACGGACGCACTTTATTTTCTGGTCAAACTTGGTCTGTTTTTGCCTTTTGGGTTGGTTTCGCTCTCTAAGCCGTTGCCACCCAAAAAGGCAGGGTATTTTTCGTCTGAAACGGACACAATTGAATTTTCTTGTCAAACTTATTCGTTTTGTACCGTTTGCTGATGCTATGCTCAGAGAATCGTTTGCTCCCTATTAGGGGGGTCTTTTTCGTCCAAAACGGACACAATCGCTTTTTCTACTCAAACTTGGTATTTTGCTCTGTAAGCCGTTTCCACTCGAAAAAATAGTGATTTTTGTCTGAAACGGACACAGGTCAATTTTCTTTTCACCCAAAAGAATGGCGTTTGTCGTCCAAAACGGTCGCAATTGATTTTCGGGTCAGACTTGGTTTTTTTTTTTGCCTTTTGGGTTGGTTTCGCTCAGTAAGCTGTCGCCACCCATAAAAATGGTATTTTTCGATTGAATCGGACACAGTTGAATTTTCTCGTCAAACTTGGCCTTTTCGTGCCGTTTGGTGATGTTAATCTCAGAAGATCGTTTGTTCCCTAGAAGTGGGGGTGTTTTTCGTCAAAAACGGACACAATCGATTTTTCCACTCAAACTTGGGCTTTTTGGGCCATTTGGGGGTGTTTCGACTTGAGAAAGTGGCATTTTTCGTCCGAAATGGACACAGTTGAATTTTCAGGCCAAATTGGTCTTTTTGGGCCGTTTGGGGTCATTTTTCTCAGATGGTCGTTTGCACCCTAAAAGGTGGTGTTTTTCGTCCATAACGGACACAATTGAATTTTCTTCTCAAACTTGGTCGTTTTGGGCATTTTCGGGGATCGTTCGACCTAGAATTTCGTTTCCAACTAAAAAAAGTGGTGTCTTTCGTCCAAAACGGACACGTTTGAATTTTTCCATTAAAACTTGGTGTTTCTGCCCCATCGATGACGTTTTGCCGAGAATGTCGTTTCTGCCAAAAAAAAGTGGTTTCTTTCATCCAAAACGGACACACTTTGTTTTCTGGTCAAACTTGTTCTGTTTTTGCCTTTTGGGTTGGTTTCGCTCTCTAAGCCGTTGCCACCCAAAAAGGCAGGGTATTTTTCGTCTGAAACGGACACAATTGAATTTTCTTGTCAAACTTATTCATTTTGTACCGTTTGCTGATGCTATGCTCAGAGAATCGTTTGCTCCCTATAAGGGGGGTCTTTTTCATCCAAAACGAACACAATCGCTTTTTCTACTCAAACTTGGTATTTTGCTCTGTAAGCCGTTTCCACTCGAAAAAATGGTGATTTTAGTCTGAAACGGACACAGGTCAATTTTCTTTTCACCCAAAAGAGTGGCGTTTGTCGTCCAAAACGGTCGTAATTGATTTCGGGTCAGACTTGGTTTTTTTTTTGCCTTTTGGGTTGGTTTCGCTCAGTAAGCTGTCGCCAGCCATAAAAATGGTATTTTTCGATTGAATGGGACACTGTTGAATTTTCTCGTCAAACTTGGCCTTTTCGTGCCGTTTGGTGATGTTTTGCTCACAAAATCGTTTGCCCCCTAGAAGTGGTGGTGTTTTTCGTAAAAAACGGACACAATCGATTTTTCCACTCAAACTTGGGCTTTTTGGGCCATTTGGGGGTGTTTTACTTAGAAGGTCGTTTCGACTTGAGAAAGTGGCATTTTTCGTCCGAAATGGACACAGTTGAATTTTCTGGCCAAATTGGTCTTTTTGGGCCGTTTGGGGTCATTTTTCTCAGATGGTCGTTTGCACCCTAAAAGGTGGTGTTTTTCGTCCATAACGGACACAATTGAATTTTCTTCTCAAACTTGGTCGTTTTGGGCATTTTCGGGGATCGTTCGACCTAGAATTTCGTTTCCAACTAAAAAAAGTGGTGTCTTTCGTCCAAAACGGAGACGTTTGACTTTTTCCATTAAAACTTGGTGTTTTTGCCCCATCGATGACGTTTTGCCGAGAATGTCGTTTCTGCCAAAAAAAGTGGATTCTTTCGTCTAAAACGGACGCACTTTATTTTCTGGTCAAACTTGGTCTGTTTTTGCCTTTTGCGAAGGTTTCGCTCTCTAAGCCGTTGCCACCCAAAAAAGCAGGGTATTTTTCGTCTAAAACGGACACAAATGAATTTTCTTGTCAAACTTATTCGTTTTGTACTGTTTACTGATGCTTTGCCCATAAAATCGTTTGCTCCCCATTAGGGGGGTCTTTTTCGTCCAAAACGGACACAATCGATTTTTCTACTCAAACTTGGTATTTTGCTCTGTAAGCCGTTTCCACTGAAAAAAATGGTGTTTTTAGTCTGAAACGGACACAGGTCAATTTTCTTTTCACCCAAAAGAGTGGCGTTTGTCGTCCAAAACGGTCGTAATCGATTTTCGGGTCAAACCTGGTTTTTTGTTTTTTGCCTTTTGGGTTGGTTTCTCTCAGTAAGCTGTCGCCAGCCATAAAAATGGTATTTTTCGATTGAATCGGACACAGTTGAATTTTCTCGTCAAACTTGGCCTTTTCGTGCCGTTTGGTGATGTTAATCTCAGAAGATCGTTTGCTCCCTAGAAGTGGGGGTGTTTTTCGTAAAAAACGGACACAATTGATTTTTCTACTCGAACTTGGGTTTTTGGGCCATTTGGGGGTGTTTTACTTAGAAGGTCCTTTCGACTTGAGAAAGTGGCATTTTTCGTCCGAAATAGACACAGTTGAATTTTCTGGCCAAATTGGTCTTTTTGGGCCGTTTGGGGTCATTTTTCTCAGATGGTCGTTTGCACCCTAAAAGGTGGTGTTTTTCGTCCATAACGGACACAATTGAATTTTCTTCTCGAACTTGGTCGTTTTGGGTATTTTCGGGGATCGTTCGACCTAGAATTTCGTTTCCAACTAAAAAAAGTGTTATCTTTCTTCCAAAACGGATACGTTTGACTTTTTCCGTTAAAACTTGGGGTTTTTGCCCCATCAATGAAGTTTTGCCGAGAATGTCGTTTCCGCCAAAAAAAGTGGTTTCTTTCGTCCAAAACGGACGCAATTTATTTTCTGGTCAAACTTGGTCTGTTTTTGCCTTTTGGGTTGGTTTCGCTCTCTAAGCCGTTGCCACCCAAAAAAGCATGGTATTTTTTGTCTGAAACGGACACAATTGAATATTCTTGTCAAACTTATTTGTTTTGTACCGTTTGGTGATGCTTTGCTCAGAAAATCGTTTGCTCCCTATTAGGGGGGTCTTTTTCGTCCAAAACGGACACAATCGATTTTTCTACTCAAAGTTGGTATTTTGCTCTGTAAGCCGTTTCCACTCGAAAAAAATGGTGTTTTTAGTCTGAAACGGACACAGATCAATTTTGTTTTCACCCAAAAGAGTGGCGTTTGTCGTGCAAAACGGTCGCAATCGATTTTCGGGTCAAACTTCGTTTTTTTTTTTTTGCATTTTGGGTTGGTTTCGCTCAGTAAGCTGTCGCCACCCATAAAAATGGTATTTTTCAATTGAATCGGACACAGTTGAATTTTCTCGTCAAACTAGGCCTTTTCGTGCCGTTTGGTGATGTTAATCTCAGAAGATCGTTTGCTCCCTAGAAGTGGGGGTGTTTTTCGTAAAAAACGGACACAATTGATTTTTCTACTCGAACTTGGGTTTTTGGGCCATTTGGGGGTGTTTTACTTAGAAGGTCCTTTCGACTTGAGAAAGTGGCATTTTTCGTCCGAAATGAACACAGTTGAATTTTCTGGCCAAATTGGTCTTTTTGGGCCGTTTGGGGTCATTTTTCTCAGATGGTCGTTTGCACCCTAAAAGGTGGTGTTTTTCGTCCATAACGGACACAATTGAATTTTCTTCTCAAACTTGGTCGTTTTGGGCATTTTCGGGGATCGTTCGACCTAGAATTTCGTTTCCAACTAAAAAAAGTGGTGTCTTTCTTCCAAAACGGATACGTTTGACTTTTTCCATTAAAACTTGGTGTTTTTGCCCCATCGATGACGTTTTGCCGAGAATGTCGTTTCTGCCAAAAAAAAGTGGTTTCTTTCGTCCAAAACGGACGCACTTTATTTTCTGGTGAAACTTGGTCTGTTTTTGCCTTTTGGGTTGGTTTCGCTCTCTAAGCCGTTGCCACCCAAAAAGGCAGGGTATTTTTCGTCTGAAACGGACACAATTGAATTTTCTTGTCAAACTTATTCGTTTTGTACCGTTTGCTGATGCTATGCTCAGAGAATCGTTTGCTCCCTATTAGGGGGGTCTTTTTCGTCCAAAACGGACACAATCGCTTTTTCTACTCAAACTTGGTATTTTGCTCTGTAAGCCGTTTCCACTCGAAAAAATGGTGATTTTAGTCTGAAACGGACACAGATCAATTTTATTTTCACCCAAAAGAGTGGCGTTTGTCGTCCAAAACGGTCGCAATTGATTTTCGGGTCAGACTTGGTTTTTTTTTTGCCTTTTGGGTTGGTTTCGCTCAGTAAGCTGTCGCCACCCATAAAAATGGTATTTTTCGATTGAATCGGACACAGTTGAATTTTCTCGTCAAACTTGGCCTTAGGGCTGGAAAAACAGGTAACAGGTCGTGTAACAGGTCATGACACGATAACACGAAACACGATAAGACCCAAACACGAACACGACACGATAAGCTTATCGTGTCAGACTACCCAAACACGAACACGACACGAAAATTATCGTGTCGACACGACACGACACGATAATTTTTCGTGTTACACGATGACACGAAACCTATCAGGTACACACGACACGATAAGACCTGATAGGTTTCTATTATATATTAACCTACCCATTACACGTTAACCCATTACACATTAACGACCTGCTAACCCATTACACGTTAACGACCTGCTAACCTGTTAATTTAAAATCATCTTAACAAATTATTATAAAAGCAAAAAACAAAAAACAAAAAAACAATTTCAACCAAAACAAACCAAACCAAAAAATAAATCAAACATTACATTTACAATGTCACACACAAAAAAAAAAAAAAATACCAACACAAACATCATTCACATAACACCACCAAATATGGAATATCTTAAATTAATTGTCAATGGATCCATAATAAACATAATAAACTAATGACTTTCCAATTGTCAAACACCTTAGCCCTGTACAACAAAAAAAAAAAAAAATTTAGAAAGACAATTTATAATATCAATATTCAACAATTAATGAATTTTTTATAAGTAACAAAATGCAAGAAAAAAAATCAATAAACCTGCATAATGTTTGAGCATTGAGTCGAATGCGACATTACCGACGCATCTTCTTTGTTGATATCTAAATTCAAAACGTCTTCAGTAAGTTCGTCCAATCGAACTTTTGCAGTTTCTGCATTTAAATTTTTGTGAAAAAAAACATTACTAATAAAATTATAATTGTAAGACAAATATAAACTCAAATGAAATATAATCTCCAAAAAAAGAAAAGATTACCCATAGCCCCAAATAACCAATCTTTGGTACAAAGTAAAGCTTCAACGGTTTCAGGCTTGAGTGAACTTCGATGTTGATCAATTACTCTCCCACTTATACTAAATGCAGATTCAGAAGCAACAGTGGACACAGGAATGCTCAACACATCACGGGCCATGGAAGAAAGTTCTGGATAACGAAATTGATTCGCTTTCCAAAATTTCAAAATATCCAATTTCGAATTTCTATCTATTCTTCGTTCATCCAAGTATAATTCCAATTCAGTTTTTTGTGCACCCGAACCAAATTCACCACTTTCAAAAGAATCGAACTCCTATAATTAAAAATATTTAGAAAAAATATCAACGTAAATTAAGATATCAATAAAAATTAAAAATATTTAGAAAAAATACAAATTAATAACTTACCCTCAATACATCTCGATTTTCTTTACTAAGAAGATTTTCATTGAGGTCGCCTTGGTCACTACACTTGTCGGGACAGGATAATATGGCCGAAGACTTAGAAGATTTCATATATTCATTAAAAAGCAAATTCAAATTATCTCGGACACACAAGAACTCAACTGAACCACTCCCATATAGTTTTCGGTAGCTAAAATCAACAAATTGAATCTTATATCGAGGATCCAAGATCACAGCAATAGCCAATATCATACTAAACTCCGACCAATATTTCTCAAATTTCTCAAGCATTTTAATAGCCATATTCACCATATATTCATCATCGGAATTTCTGTATTCTCTCAAAGTCAAATAGGTCATGAAAACCGAAGGAAAATACAAATTGGCAGTAGGGTACTTCGTTCCAGAAAATTGACAAGTAATATCATAAAACAAGGTCAAGAACTTCTTAATTTTTTCTCCTTTCTCCCATTCACAAGCAGAAGGATTATGCTTATAATTAGAGTCACTTAATTCCAAATGACAAAATGCACTACGAAAATATAATGCACTTTCAAGCATTAGGTAAGTTGAATTCCATCGAATAGGAACATCTTGTCGTAAACCTTTCTTAGCATTTAAAGACAAGAAATTCACACATTCTAAGAACTTATGCTTTCTCACCTGTGACCCTTTAATATATTTCACACTCTCACGAATCTTCTCAATGCATGAACTTATTTCTTTTAAACCATCTTGCACTACCAAGTTGAGAATGTGGGCACAACACCTTAAATGAAAAAATACACCCTTGCACAAAAGATTGTTTCTCAAATTCAATTGACTTGTCAACATTCTCACAAACGCATCATTGCACGATGCATTATCCAAAGTCAAAGAAAACAGTTTATTATCTATTCCCCAATCAGATAACAAAGCATAAGCTTTCTCACTCATAGAAACACCATTATGTGGAGGTGGCATGCAACAAAAACTTACTACCCTTTTATGTAAAATCCAATCACTATCAATAAAATGCCCTGTGACACATACATAGCCATCAGTAGTGAGGGATGACCACATATCAGAGGTTAAGCAAACTCTACCAGGGCATTTTTCAAACATGTAGTTTACTTTTACCTTCTCTCTCTTATGCATTTTGAAAAGATCAGCCTTAGCAGTATTCCTAGAGATATGAACCACATCCTCATTCAAATATGATAATAAATCTCGTATGCCCTTGTACTCAACAAACGATAATGGTAAATCATGCATGACAATAGCGGCAATCAACAACTCACGAAATTTCTCTTGATCAATTTTTCGACTTCTAGTTGATAGTGAGCTTTGACTGTGATCTAATATCATTTGTCCTACATCTTGTGAATTGATTCCAGGACATGATTTAATATGACGGTTCATGTTACCGGTACCATACCGGCTATCACCGACCATTGTTTTCCCACATTTCTTACACTTACATAATTGCTTACCATCTTGATTCTTCTCGTTGATTGTCACAAAGAATCTCCAGACTGAACTTCTTTTCACTCTCTTTCGTTTTCCGATTGTGTTGTTTTTGACATTATCCTCCACCTCTTGCGACTCATCATCATTTTCAGTTTCCACCGTTATTGGTAAATTATTTGAATCTATGGTATCCATCTACATGTAATTACAAAACATAATTAGAAACATTACGGATTTGTGGAGAAAATATCACCAATGCGGATTTCACTCACCAATTCAAAGAAATTTAACGTTATATCATGTAGAAAGACTAGCGATGTTCTATGTCTAAACACACTAATAGCAGGTTGGTTCTATACTTTAGTCTAAAAATTGATTAAAAGTGTCCTTTAAATAACATTTCTTCAGTTTGTTGTTAAAACGCTCACCTATTTTTCCCCGACATGCAGTGCACAAGAACATGAGCCCTATCCTTTTCACATTGCTCTGCACAACACATAGACGGAGTTCAACTGCATTTAGCAATTGCATAAACATGAAAAAAATAGAAATAGAATTTGGATGTCTGAGTTGAATAGGTGACTAAGGTAGTTCCTGCTTTGTTGGAGGAAGTTAAAGAATCTTTGGTAAAAAACATTAGGAGAAGAATGACCCCAGATGTGAACAGAAACAGAAACTCTACCTGTCCAGGAATTGGTGGACGTTGAGCCCTACTGCCAGTTGCAATAAGGATATGTTTTGCCGAATAGCACAATTCAGTGCCATCTAGTTGTGTCACTTCTACGTCATTAGCACCAACTATCTTTCCCTCTCCTTCAAATAGTTTTACACCCGCATTTGAAAGTAACCTTTTGTAGATTCCATTTAATCTAACTATTTCCTCTGTCTGCAAATTTCAGAAAAGATAAAAGGAAAAGTAAATTAAACACCCTATTTATTTCTTTTCCACTTAATTCGCCCTAAGAAACAATTCTTTTTAAGAAATCTGAAATCTAGAAAGATGCATAATCATGCATCAAATGAATATAAACATTCGAAAATGCAAATTTTGCTTGCTGTAAATCAGGAAGGGAATATGCAGACATCAGTTTGTTAAAACACGAGAGGCAAATAAGAGTAAAAAAAATACCAAAGGCAGCAAATATTGTATTTTGCAGTTTAACTATGAAGACATCATCCTTCCAGTAGCGTCTCTACAATTCTACCCTTTAGTGAAGGTGGATTCAACCACCCCTCCCCCTCCCCCTCCCCCTCCCCCACTTTTCCAAAAGTAACACTTCTAGCCCTAAACATTTATGAAAAAATCAATTAAGACACTAAAAATGTATTATAAACCCCTCAATAATATACATAAATTTCTCTAAATCAAATTATTTTTTTCTGTAGCCCCCTCTCAATCAAATTTCTGGAGCTTCCATTGCATCCTTCCCGTTACACCATTAATTGGAACCCAAGAGTCTTAACCACAGGAAGGTGAAATTTTCATAACAACCAAATTCCATAGTTCATTTTGAACAACAAAAACAAACTAAAATCAGTATCTCCGGAAAGGCCGGGCCAAAACCCAAAAGTGATATCCAAAGTTAACGTAGTGAACAATTAGTCAGTTTCGTGCTATTTATGGTTTATCACTGTGTTGCTCTTCGTAAGCATTCAGTATTTTCAACTTTGGAATCGATCACAAATGTACTTTGGAATCGATCACAAATGTACCTGGAATCGATCACAAATGTACTTGGAATCGAACATATGACTTCAGAATCTCAGATCTACCTGGAATCGAAGGAACGAGCAGCGGCGGTCGTCGTCTCGTGACTCTTGTGGAGCAACGACGGTCGTCGGCGTCGTCTTGTGGAGCAGCGACGGTCGTCGGAGTCGTCTTGTGGAGCAGCGACGGTCGTCGGAGTCGTCTTGTGGCGAAGGGAGCACGGCAGTCACGAACTGAGCAAGAGCAAGCAACGGCGAAATGAAATGAATTATCAAGTGGGTTAGGGACTTAGGGTTTGAGAAATGTGGTTATATATATAAGTACTAATTTGTAATATTTGATAATTTGGGGGGTGTAAAAATAATTTATTAAACAGGTTATCGTGTAACCTATTGGGTCACAGGTTATCGTGTAACCTGAATACACGAAATTCTTATCGTGTCTTATCGTGTAACCTATTGGGTTATCAGGTCAACCTGATAACCTGCACTATTTCTTATCAGGTTATCGGGTCTGACACGATAACGACCCGATACCTGATAAGCAATACCTAGACCTGCTAATTTCGTGTCGGTCTCGTGTCGTGTCATCGTGTAAATACCTGTTTTGCCAGCCCTACTTGGCCTTTTCGTGCCGTTTGGTGATGTTAATCTCAGAAGATCGTTTGCTCCCTAGAAGTGGGGGTGTTTTTCGTAAAAAACGGACACAATTGATTTTTCTACTCGAACTTGGGCTTTTTGGGCCATTTGGGGGTGTTTTACTTAGAAGGTCGTTTCGACTTGAGAAAGTGGCATTTTTCGTCCGAAATGGACACAGTTGAATTTTCAGGCCAAATTGGTCTTTTTGGGCCGTTTGGGGTCATTTTTCTCAGATGGTCGTTTGCACCCTAAACGGTGGTGTTTTTCGTCCATAACGGACACAATTGAATTTTCTACTCAAACTTGGTCGTTTTGGGCATTTTCGGGGATCGTTCGACCTAGAATTTCGTTTCCAACTAAAAAAAGTGGTGTCTTTCGTCCAAAACGGACACGTTTGACTTTTTCCATTAAAACTTGGTGTTTTTGCCCCATCGATGACGTTTTGCCGAGAATGTCGTTTCTGCCAAAAAAAAGTGGTTTCTTTCGTCCAAAACGGACGCACTTTATTTTCTGGTCAAACTTGGTCTGTTTTTGCCTTTTGGGTTGGTTTCGCTCTCTAAGCTGTTGCCACCCAAAAAGGCAGGGTATTTTTCGTCTGAAACGGACACAATTGAATTTTCTTGTCAAACTTATTCGTTTTGTACCGTTTGCTGATGCTATGCTCAGAGAATCGTTTGCTCCCTATTAGGGGGGTCTTTTTCGTCCAAAACGGATACAATCGCTTTTTCTACTCAAACTTGGTATTTTGCTCTGTAAGCCGTTTCCACTCGAAAAAATGGTGATTTTAGTCTAAAACGGACACAGGTCAATTTTCTTTTTACCCAAAAGAGTGGCGTTTGTCGTCCAAAACGGTCGCAATTGATTTTCGGGTCAGACTTGGTTTTTTTTTTTGCCTTTTGGGTTGGTTTCGCTCAGTAAGCTGTCGCCACCCATAAAAATGGTATTTTTCGATTGAATGGGACACTGTTGAATTTTCTCGTCAAACTTGGCCTTTTCGTGCCGTTTGGTGATGTTTTGCTCACAAAATCGTTTGCCCCCTAGAAGTGGGGGTGTTTTTCGTCAAAAACGGACACAATCGATTTTTCCACTCCAACTTGGGCTTTTTGGGCCATTTGGGGGTGTTTTACTTAGAAGGTCGTTTCGACTTGAGAAAGTGGCATTTTTCGTCCGAAATGGACACAGTTGAATTTTCTGGCCAAATTGGTCTTTTTGGGCCGTTTGGGGTCATTTTTCTCAGAAGGTCGTTTGCACCCTAAAAGGTGGTGTTTTTTGTCCATAACGGACACAATTGAATTTTCTACTCAAACTTGGTCGTTTTGGGCATTTTCGGGGATCGTTCGACCTAGAATTTCGTTTCCAACTAAAAAAAGTGGTGTCTTTCGTCCAAAACGGAGACGTTTGACTTTTTCCATTAAAACTTGGTGTTTTTGCCCCATCGATGACGTTTTGCCGAGAATGTCGTTTCTGCCAAAAAAAGTGGATTCTTTCGTCTAAAACGGACGCACTTTATTTTCTGGTCAAACTTGGTCTGTTTTTGCCTTTTGCGAAGGTTTCGCTCTCTAAGCCGTTGCCACCCAAAAAAGCAGGGTATTTTTCGTCTAAAATGGACACAAATGAATTTTCTTGTCAAACTTATTCGTTTTGTACCGTTTACTGATGCTTTGCCCAGAAAATCGTTTGCTCCCCATTAGGGGGGTCTTTTTCGTCCAAAACGGACACAATCGATTTTTCTACTCAAACTTGGTATTTTGCTCTGTAAGCCGTTTCCACTGAAAAAAATGGTGTTTTTAGTCTGAAACGGACACAGGTCAATTTTCTTTTCACCCAAAAGAGTGGCGTTTGTCGTCCAAAACGGTCGTAATCGATTTTCGGGTGAAACTTGGTTTTTTTTTTTTTTGCCTTTTGGGTTGGTTTCTCTCAGTAAGCTGTCGCCAGCCATAAAAATGGTATTTTTCGATTGAATCGGACACAGTTGAATTTTCTCGTCAAACTTGGCCTTTTCGTGCCGTTTGGTGATGTTAATCTCAGAAGATCGTTTGCTCCCTAGAAGTGGGGGTGTTTTTCGTAAAAAACGGACACAATTGATTTTTCTACTCGAACTTGGGTTTTTGGGCCATTTGGGGGTGTTTTACTTAGAAGGTCGTTTCGACTTGAGAAAGTGGCATTTTTCGTCCGAAATGGACACAGTTGAATTTTCTGGCCAAATTGGTCTTTTTGGGCCGTTTGGGGTCATTTTTCTCAGAAGGTCGTTTGCACCCTAAAAGGTGGTGTTTTTTGTCCATAACGGACACAATTGAATTTTCTACTCAAACTTGGTCGTTTTGGGCATTTTCGGGGATCGTTCGACCTAGAATTTCGTTTCCAACTAAAAAAAGTGGTGTCTTTCGTCCAAAACGGAGACGTTTGACTTTTTCCATTAAAACTTGGTGTTTTTGCCCCATCGATGACGTTTTGCCGAGAATGTCGTTTCTGCCAAAAAAAGTGGATTCTTTCGTCTAAAACGGACGCACTTTATTTTCTGGTCAAACTTGGTCTGTTTTTGCCTTTTGCGAAGGTTTCGCTCTCTAAGCCGTTGCCACCCAAAAAAGCAGGGTATTTTTCGTCTGAAACGGACACAGTTGAATTTTCTCGTCAAACTTGGCCTTTTCGTGCCGTTTGGTGATGTTAATGTCAGAAGATCATTTGCTCCCTAGAAGTGGGGGTGTTTTTCGTAAAAAACGAACACAATTGATTTTTCTACTCAAAGTTGGTATTTTGCTCTGTAAGCCGTTTCCACTCGAAAAAAATGGTGTTTTTAGTCTGAAACGGACACAGGTCAATTTTTTTTTCACCCAAAAGAGTGGCGTTTGTCGTCCAAAACGGTCGCAATCGATTTTCGGGTCAAACTTCGTTTTTTTTTTTTTGCATTTTGGGTTGGTTTCGCTCAGTAAGCTGTCGCCACCCATAAAAATGGTATTTTTCAATTGAATCGGACACAGTTGAACTTTCTCGTCAAACTTGGCCTTTTCGTGCCGTTTGGTAATGTTAATCTCAGAAGATCGTTTGCTCCCTAGAAGTGGGGGTCTTTTTCATAAAAAACGGACACAATTGATTTTTCTACTCGAGCTTCGACTTTTTGGGCCATTTGGGGGTGTTTTACTTAGAAGGTCGTTTCGACTTGAGAAAGTGGCATTTTTCGTCCGAAATGGACACAGTTGAATTTTCTGGCCAAATTGGTCTTTTTGGGCCGTTTGGGGTCATTTTTCTCAGATGGTCGTTTGCACCCTAAAAGGTGGTGTTTTTCATCCATAACGGACACAATTGAATTTTCTTCTCAAACTTGGTCGCTTTGGGCATTTTCGGGGATCGTTCGACCTAGAATTTCGTTTCTAACTAACAAAAGTGGTGTCTTTCTTCCAAAACGGATACGTTTGACTTTTTCCATTAAAACTTGGTGTTTTTGCCCCATCGATGACGTTTTGCCGAGCATGTCGTTTCTGCCAAAAAAAAGTGGTTTCTTTCGTCCAAAACGGACGCACTTTATTTTCTGGTCAAACTTGGTCCGTTTTTGCCTTTTGGGTTGGTTTCGCTCTCTAAGCCGTTGCCACCCAAAAAACTGTGGTATTTTTCACCTGAAAAGGACACAGTTAAATTTTCTTGTCAAAGTTGTTGGTTTTGTACTGTTTGGTGATGCTTTGCTCAGAAATTCGTTTGCTTCCTATTAGGGGGGTCTTTTTCGTCCAAAACGGACACAATCGATTTTTCTACTCAAACTTGGTATTTTGCTCTGTAAGCCGTTTCCACTCGAACAAATGGTGTTTTTAGTGTGAAACAGACACAGGTCAATTTTCTTTTCACCCAAAAGAGTGGCGTTTGTCGTCCATAACGGTCGCAATTGATTTTTGGGTCAGACTTGGTTTTTTTCTTTGCCTTTTGGGTTGGTTTCACTCAGTAAGCTGTCGCCACCCATAAAAAGGGTATTTTTCGATTGAATCGGACACAGTTGAATTTTCTCGTCAAACTTGGCCTTTTCGTGCCGTTTGGTGATGTTAATCTCAGAAGATCGTTTGCTCCCTAGAAGTGGGGGTGTTTTTCGTAAAAAACGGACACAATTGATTTTTCTACTGGAACTTGGGCTTTTTGGGCCATTTGGGGGTGTTTTACTTAGAAGGTCGTTTCGACTTGAGAAAGTGGCATTTTTCGTCCGAAATGGACACAGTTGAATTTTCAGGCCAAATTGGTCTTTTTGGGCCGTTTGGGGTCATTTTTCTCAGATGGTCGTTTGCACCCTAAAAGGTGGTGTTTTTCGTCCATAACGGACACAAATGAATTTTCTTCTCAAACTTGGTCGCTTTGGGCATTTTCGGGGATCGTTCGACGTAGAATTTCGTTTCTAACTAAAAAAAGTGGTGTCTTTCTTCCAAAACGGATACGTTTGACTTTTTCCATTAAAACTTTGTGTTCTTGCCCCATCGATGACGTTTTGCCGAGAATGTCGTTTCTGCAAAAAAAAAAGTGGTTTCTTTCTTCCAAAACGGACGCACTTTATTTTCTAGTCAAATTTGGTCTGTTTTTGCCTTTTCGGTTGGTTTCCCTCTCTAAGCCGTTACCACCCATAAAGGCATGGTATTTTTCATCTGAAACGGACACAGTTAAATTTTCTTGTCAAAGTTGTTGGTTTTGTACCGTTGGGTGATGCTTTGCTCAGAAAATCGTTTGCTCCCTATTAGGGGGGTCTTTTTCGTCCAAAACGGACACAATCGATTTTTCTACTCAAACTTGGTATTTTGCTCTGTAAGCCTTTTTCACTCGAAAAAAATGGTGTTTTTAATCTGAAACGGACATAGGTCAATTTTCTTTTCAACCAAAAGAGTGGCGTTTGTCGTCCAAAACGGTCGCAATTGATTTTCGGGTCAAACTTGTTTTTTTTTTTTTGCCTTTTGGGTTGGTTTCGCTCAATAAGCTGTCGCCACCCATAAAAATGGTATTTTTCGATTGAATCGGACACAGTTGAATTTTCTCGTCAAACTTGGCCTTTTCGTGCCGTTTGGTGATGTTAATCTCAGAAGATCATTTGCTCCCTAGAAGTGGGGGTGTTTTTCGTAAAAAACGGACACAATTGATTTTTCTACTCGAACTTGGGTTTTTGGGCCATTTGGGGGTGTTTTACTTAGAAGGTCGTTTCGACTTGAGAAAGTGGCATTTTTCGTCCGAAATAGACACAGTTGAATTTTCTGGCCAAATTGGTCTCTTTGGGCCGTTTGGGGTCATTTTTCTCAGATGGTCGTTTGCACCCTAAAAGGTGGTGTTTTTCGTCCATAACGGACACAATTGAATTTTCTTCTCGAACTTGGTCGTTTTGGGCATTTTCGGGGATCGTTCGACCTAGAATTTCGTTTCCAACTAAAAAAAGTGTTGTCTTTCTTCCAAAACGGATACGTTTGACTTTTTCCGTTAAAAGTTGGGGTTTTTGCCCCATCAATGAAGTTTTGCCGAGAATGTCGTTTCCGCCAAAAAAAGTGGTTTCTTTCGTCCAAAACGGACGCAATTTATTTTCTGGTCAAACTTGGTTTGTTTTTGCCTTTTGGGTTGGTTTCGCTCTCTAAGCCGTTGCCACCCAAAAAAGCATGGTATTTTTTGTCTGAAATGGACACAGTTGAATTTTCTCGTCAAACTTGGCCTTTTCGTGCCGTTTGGTGATGTTAATGTCAGAAGATCGTTTGCTCCCTAGAAGTGGGGGTGTTTTTCGTAAAAAACGGACACAATTGATTTTTCTACTCAAAGTTGGTATTTTGCTCTGTAAGCCGTTTCCACTCGAAAAAAATGGTGTTTTTAGTCTGAAACGGACACAGGTCAATTTTTTTTTCACCCAAAAGAGTGGCGTTTGTCGTCCAAAACGGTCGCAATCGATTTTCGGGTCAAACTTCGTTTTTTTTTTTGCATTTTGGGTTGGTTTCGCTCAGTAAGCTGTCGCCACCCATAAAAATGGTATTTTTCAATTGAATCGGACACAGTTGAACTTTCTCGTCAAACTTGGCCTTTTCGTGCCGTTTGGTGATGTTAATCTCAGAAGATCGTTTGCTCCCTAGAAGTGGGGGTCTTTTTCATAAAAAACGGACACAATTGATTTTTCTACTCGAGCTTCGACTTTTTGGGCCATTTGGGGGTGTTTTACTTAGAAGGTCGTTTCGACTTGAGAAAGTGGCATTTTTCGTCCGAAATGGACACAGTTGAATTTTCTGGCCAAATTGGTCTTTTTGGGCCGTTTGGGGTCATTTTTCTCAGATGGTCGTTTGCACCCTAAAAGGTGGTGTTTTTCATCCATAACGGACACAATTGAATTTTCTTCTCAAACTTGGTCGTGTTGGGCATTTTCGGGGATCGTTCGACCTAGAATTTCGTTTCTAACTAACAAAAGTGGTGTCTTTCTTCCAAAACGGATACGTTTGACTTTTTCCATTAAAACTTGGTGTTTTTGCCCCATCGATGACGTTTTGCCGAGCATGTCGTTTCTGCCAAAAAAAAGTGGTTTCTTTCGTCCAAAACGGACGCACTTTATTTTCTGGTCAAACTTGGTCCGTTTTTGCCTTTTGGGTTGGTTTCGCTCTCTAAGCCGTTGCCACCCAAAAAACTGTGGTATTTTTCACCTGAAAAGGACACAGTTAAATTTTCTTGTCAAAGTTGTTGGTTTTGTACTGTTTGGTGATGCTTTGCTCAGAAATTCGTTTGCTTCCTATTAGGGGGGTCTTTTTCGTCCAAAACGGACACAATCGATTTTTCTACTCAAACTTGGTATTTTGCTCTGTAAGCCGTTTCCACTCGAACAAATGGTGTTTTTAGTGTGAAACAGACACAGGTCAATTTTCTTTTCACCCAAAAGAGTGGCGTTTGTCGTCCATAACGGTCGCAATTGATTTTTGGGTCAGACTTGGTTTTTTTCTTTGCCTTTTGGGTTGGTTTCACTCAGTAAGCTGTCGCCACCCATAAAAAGGGTATTTTTCGATTGAATCGGACACAGTTGAATTTTCTCGTCAAACTTGGCCTTTTCGTGCCGTTTGGTGATGTTAATCTCAGAAGATCGTTTGCTCCCTAGAAGTGGGGGTGTTTTTCGTAAAAAACGGACACAATTGATTTTTCTACTGGAACTTGGGCTTTTTGGGCCATTTGGGGGTGTTTTACTTAGAAGGTCGTTTCGACTTGAGAAAGTGGCATTTTTCGTCCGAAATGGACACAGTTGAATTTTCAGGCCAAATTGGTCTTTTTGGGCCGTTTGGGGTCATTTTTCTCAGATGGTCGTTTGCACCCTAAAAGGTGGTGTTTTTCGTCCATAACGGACACAAATGAATTTTCTTCTCAAACTTGGTCGCTTTGGGCATTTTCGGGGATCGTTCGACGTAGAATTTCGTTTCTAACTAAAAAAAGTGGTGTCTTTCTTCCAAAACGGATACGTTTGACTTTTTCCATTAAAACTTTGTGTTCTTGCCCCATCGATGACGTTTTGCCGAGAATGTCGTTTCTGCAAAAAAAAAAGTGGTTTCTTTCTTCCAAAACGGACGCACTTTATTTTCTAGTCAAATTTGGTCTGTTTTTGCCTTTTCGGTTGGTTTCCCTCTCTAAGCCGTTACCACCCATAAAGGCATGGTATTTTTTGTCTGAAACGGACACAATCGAATATTCTTGTCAAACTTATTTGTTTTGTACCGTTTGGTGATGCTTTGCTCAGAAAATCGTTTGCTCCCTATTAGGGGGGTCTTTTTCGTCCAAAACGGACACAATCGATTTTTCTACTCAAAGTTGGTATTTTGCTCTATAAGCCGTTTCCACTCGAAAAAAATGGTGTTTTTAGTCTGAAACGGACACAGGTCAATTTTTTTTTCACCCAAAAGAGTGGCGTTTGTCGTCCAAAACGGTCGTAATCGATTTTCGGGTCAAACTTGTTTTTTTTTTTTTTTGCCTTTTGGGTTGGTTTCTCTCAGTAAGCTGTCGCCAGCCATAAAAATGGTATTTTTCGATTGAATCGGACACAGTTGAATTTTCTCGCCAAACTTGGCCTTTTCGTGCCGTTTGGTGATGTTAATCTCAGAAGATCGTTTGCTCCCTAGAAGTGGGGGTGTTTTTCGTAAAAAACGGACACAATTGATTTTTCTACTCGAACTTGGGTTTTTGGGCCATTTGGGGGTGTTTTACTTAGAAGGTCGTTTCGACTTGAGAAAGTGGCATTTTTCGTCCGAAATAGACACAGTTGAATTTTCTGGCCAAATTGGTCTTTTTCGGCCGTTTGGGGTCATTTTTCTCAGATGGTCGTTTGCACCCTAAACGGTGGTGTTTTTCGTCCATAACGGACACAATTGAATTTTCTACTCAAACTTGGTCGTTTTGGGCATTTTCGGGGATCGTTCGACCTAGAATTTCGTTTCCAACTAAAAAACGTGGTGTCTTTCGTCCAAAACGGACAAGTTTGACTTTTTCCATTAAAACTTGGTGTTTTTGCCCCATCGATGACGTTTTGCCGAGAATGTCGTTTCTGCCAAAAAAAAGTGGTTTCTTTCGTCCAAAACGGACGCACTTTATTTTCTGGTCAAACTTGGTCTGTTTTTGCCTTTTGGGTTGGTTTCGCTCTCTAAGCCGTTGCCACCCAAAAAGGCAGGGTATTTTTCGTCTGAAACGGACACAATTGAATTTTCTTGTCAAACTTATTCGTTTTGTACCGTTTGCTGATGCTATGCTCAGAGAATCGTTTGCTCCCTATTAGGGGGGTCTTTTTCGTCCAAAACGGATACAATCGCTTTTTCTACTCAAACTTGGTATTTTGCTCTGTAAGCCGTTTCCACTCGAAAAAATGGTGATTTTAGTCTGAAACGGACACAGGTCAATTTTCTTTTTACCCAAAAGAGTGGCGTTTGTCGTCCAAAACGGTCGCAATTGATTTTCGGGTCAGACTTGGTTTTTTTTTTTGCCTTTTGGGTTGGTTTCGCTCAGTAAGCTGTCGCCACCCATAAAAATGGTATTTTTCGATTGAATGGGACACTGTTGAATTTTCTCGTCAAACTTGGCCTTTTCGTGCCGTTTGGTGATGTTTTGCTCACAAAATCGTTTGCCCCCTAGAAGTGGGGGTGTTTTTCGTCAAAAACGGACACAATCGATTTTTCCACTCCAACTTGGGCTTTTTGGGCCATTTGGGGGTGTTTTACTTAGAAGGTCGTTTCGACTTGAGAAAGTGGCATTTTTCGTCCGAAATGGACACAGTTGAATTTTCTGGCCAAATTGGTCTTTTTGGGCCGTTTGGGGTCATTTTTCTCAGAAGGTCGTTTGCACCCTAAAAGGTGGTGTTTTTCGTCCATAACGGACACAATTGAATTTTCTACTCAAACTTGGTCGTTTTGGGCATTTTCGGGGATCGTTCGACCTAGAATTTTGTTTCCAACTAAAAAAAGTGGTGTCTTTCGTCCAAAACGGAGACGTTTGACTTTTTCCATTAAAACTTGGTGTTTTTGCCCCATCGATGACGTTTTGCCGAGAATGTCGTTTCTGCCAAAAAAAGTGGATTCTTTCGTCTAAAACGGACGCACTTTATTTTCTGGTCAAACTTGGTCTGTTTTTGCCTTTTGCGAAGGTTTCGCTCTCTAAGCCGTTGCCACCCAAAAAAGCAGGGTATTTTTCGTCTAAAACGGACACAAATGAATTTTCTTGTCAAACTTATTCGTTTTGTACCGTTTACTGATGCTTTGCCCAGAAAATCGTTTGCTCCCCATTAGGGGGGTCTTTTTCGTCCAAAACGGACACAATCGATTTTTCTACTCAAACTTGGTATTTTGCTCTGTAAGCCGTTTCCACTGAAAAAAATGGTGTTTTTAGTCTGAAACGGACACAGGTCAATTTTCTTTTCACCCAAAAGAGTGGCGTTTGTCGTCCAAAACGGTCGTAATCGATTTTCGGGTGAAACTTGGTTTTTTTTTTTTTTGCCTTTTGGGTTGGTTTCTCTCAGTAAGCTGTCGCCAGCCATAAAAATGGTATTTTTCGATTGAATCGGACACAGTTGAATTTTCTCGTCAAACTTGGCCTTTTCGTGCCGTTTGGTGATGTTAATCTCAGAAGATCGTTTGCTCCCTAGAAGTGGGGGTGTTTTTCGTAAAAAACGGACACAATTGATTTTTCTACTCGAACTTGGGTTTTTGGGCCATTTGGGGGTGTTTTACTTAGAAGGTCGTTTCGACTTGAGAAAGTGGCATTTTTCGTCCGAAATAGACACAGTTGAATTTTCTGGCCAAATTGGTCTTTTTGGGCCGTTTGGGGTCATTTTTCTCAGATGGTCGTTTGCACCCTAAAAGGTGGTGTTTTTCGTCCATAACGGACACAATTGAATTTTCTTCTCGAACTTGGTCGTTTTGGGCATTTTCGGGGATCGTTCGACCTAGAATTTCGTTTCCAACTAAAAAACGTGTTGTCTTTCTTCCAAAACGGATACGTTTGACTTTTTCCGTTAAAAGTTGGGGTTTTTGCCCCATCAATGAAGTTTTGCCGAGAATGTCGTTTCCGCCAAAAAAAGTGGTTTCTTTCGTCCAAAACGGACGCAATTTATTTTCTGGTCAAACTTGGTTTGTTTTTGCCTTTTGGGTTGGTTTCGCTCTCTAAGCCGTTGCCACCCAAAAAAGCATGGTATTTTTTGTCTGAAACGGACACAGTTGAATTTTCTCGTCAAACTTGGCCTTTTCGTGCCGTTTGGTGATGTTAATGTCAGAAGATCATTTGCTCCCTAGAAGTGGGGGTGTTTTTCGTAAAAAACGGACACAATTGATTTTTCTACTCAAAGTTGGTATTTTGCTCTGTAAGCCGTTTCCACTCGAAAAAAATGGTGTTTTTAGTCTGAAACGGACACAGGTCAAATTTTTTTTCACCCAAAAGAGTGGCGTTTGTCGTCCAAAACGGTCGCAATCGATTTTCGGGTCAAACTTCGTTTTTTTTTTTTGCATTTTGGGTTGGTTTCGCTCAGTAAGCTGTCGCCACCCATAAAAATGGTATTTTTCAATTGAATCGGACACAGTTGAACTTTCTCGTCAAACATGGCCTTTTCGTGCCGTTTGGTGATGTTAATCTCAGAAGATCGTTTGCTCCCTAGAAGTGGGGGTCTTTTTCATAAAAAACGGACACAATTGATTTTTCTACTCGAGCTTCGACTTTTTGGGCCATTTGGGGGTGTTTTACTTAGAAGGTCGTTTCGACTTGAGAAAGTGGCATTTTTCGTCCGAAATGGACACAGTTGAATTTTCTGGCCAAATTGGTCTTTTTGGGCCGTTTGGGCTCATTTTTCTCAGATGGTCGTTTGCACCCTAAAAGGTGGTGTTTTTCATCCATAACGGACACAATTGAATTTTCTTCTCAAACTTGGTCGCTTTGGGCATTTTCGGGGATCGTTCGACGTAGAATTTCGTTTCTAACTAAAAAAAGTGGTGTCTTTCTTCCAAAACGGATACGTTTGACTTTTTCCATTAAAACTTTGTGTTCTTGCCCCATCGATGATGTTTTGCCGAGAATGTCGTTTCTGCCAAAAAAAAAGTGGTTTCTTTCGTCCAAAACGGACGCACTTTATTTTCTGGTCAAACTTGGTCCGTTTTTGCCTTTTGGGTTCGTTTCGCTCTCTAAGCCGTTGCCACCCAAAAAACTGTGGTATTTTTCACCCGAAATGGACACAGTTAAATTTTCTTGTCAAAGTTGTTGGTTTTGTACTGTTTGGTGATGCTTTGCTTAGAAATTCGTTTGCTTCCTATTAGCGGGGTCTTTTTCGTCCAAAACGGACACAATCGATTTTTCTACTCAAACTTGGTATTTTGCTCTGTAAGCCGTTTCCACTCGAACAAATGGTGTTTTTAGTGTGAAACAGACACAGGTCAATTTTCTTTTCACCCAAAAGAGTGGCGTTTGTCGTCCATAACGGTCGCAATTGATTTTTGGGTCAGACTTGGTTTTTTTCTTTGCCTTTTGGGTTGGTTTCACTCAGTAAGCTGTCGCCACGCATAAAAAGGGTATTTTTCGATTGAATCGGACACAGTTGAATTTTCTCGTCAAACTTGGCCTTTTCGTGCCGTTTGGTGATGTTAATCTCAGAAGATCGTTTGCTCCCTAGAAGTGGGGGTGTTTTTCGTAAAAAACGGACACAATTGATTTTTCTACTGGAACTTGGGCTTTTTGGGCCATTTGGGGGTGTTTTACTTAGAAGGTCGTTTCGACTTGAGAAAGTGGCATTTTTCGTCCGAAATGGACACAGTTGAATTTTCAGGCCAAATTGGTCTTTTTAGGCCGTTTGGGGTCATTTTTCTCAGATGGTCGTTTGCACCCTAAAAGGTGGTGTTTTTCGTCCATAACGGACACAATTGAATTTTCTTCTCAAACTTGGTCGCTTTGGGCATTTTCGGGGATCGTTCGACGTAGAATTTCGTTTCTAACTAAAAAAAGTGGTGTCTTTCTTCCAAAACGGATACGTTTGACTTTTTCCATTAAAACTTTGTGTTCTTGCCCCATCGATGACGTTTTGCCGAGAATGTCGTTTCTGCCAAAAAAAAAGTGGTTTCTATCTTCCAAAACGGACGCACTTTATTTTCTAGTCAAATTTGGTCTGTTTTTGCCTGTTCGGTTGGTTTCCCTCTCTAAGCCGTTACCACCCATAAAGGCATGGTATTTTTCATCTGAAACTGACACAGTTAAATTTTCTTGTCAAAGTTGTTGGTTTTGTACCGTTTGGTGATGCTTTGCTCAGAAAATCGTTTGCTCCCTATTAGGGGGGTCTTTTTCGTCCAAAACGGACACAATCGATTTTTCTACTCAAACTTGGTATTTTGCTCTGTAAGCCTTTTTCACTCGAAAAAAATGGTGTTTTTAATCTGAAACGGACATAGGTCAATTTTCTTTTCAACCAAAAGAGTGGCGTTTGTCGTCCAAAACGGTCGCAATTGATTTTCGGGTCAAACTTGTTTTTTTTTTTTTGCCTTTTGGGTTGGTTTCGCTCAGTAAGCTGTCGCCACCCATAAAAATGGTATTTTTCGATTGAATCGGACACAGTTGAATTTTCCCGTCAAACTTGGCCTTTTCGTGCCGTTTGGTGATGTTAATCTCAGAAGATCATTTGCTCCCTAGAAGTGGGGGTGTTTTTCGTAAAAAACGGACACAATCGCTTTTTCTACTCGAACTTGGTATTTTGCTCTGTAAGCCGTTTCCACTCGAAAAAATGGTGTTTTTAGTCTGAAACGGACACAGGTCAATTTTCTTTTCACCCAAAAGAGTGGCGTTTGTCGTCCAAAACGGTCGCAATTGATTTTCGGGTCAGACTTGGTTTTTTTTTGCCTTTTGGGTTGGTTTCGCTCATTAAGCTGTCGCCACCCATAAAAATGGTATTTTTCGATTGAATGGGACACTGTTGAATTTTCTCGTCAAACTTGGGCTTTTCGTGCCGTTTGGTGATGTTTTGCTCACAAAATCGTTTGCCCCCTAGAAGTGGGGGTGTTTTTCGTCAAAAACGGACACAATCGATTTTTCCACTCCAACTTGGGCTTTTTGGGCCATTTGGGGGTGTTTTACTTAGAAGGTCGTTTCGACTTGAGAAAGTGGCATTTTTCGTCCGAAATGGACACAGTTGAATTTTCTGGCCAAATTGGTCTTTTTGGGCCGTTTGGGGTCATTTTTCTCAGAAGGTCGTTTGCACCCTAAAAGGTGGTGTTTTTCGTCCATAACGGACACAATTGAATTTTCTACTCAAACTTGGTCGTTTTGGGCATTTTCGGGGATCGTTCGACCTAGAATTTTGTTTCCAACTAAAAAAAGTGGTGTCTTTCGTCCAAAACGGAGACGTTTGACTTTTTCCATTAAAACTTGGTGTTTTTGCCCCATCGATGACGTTTTGCCGAGAATGTCGTTTCTGCCAAAAAAAGTGGATTCTTTCGTCTAAAACGGACGCACTTTATTTTCTGGTCAAACTTGGTCTGTTTTTGCCTTTTGCGAAGGTTTCGCTCTCTAAGCCGTTGCCACCCAAAAAAGCAGGGTATTTTTCGTCTAAAACGGACACAAATGAATTTTCTTGTCAAACTTATTCGTTTTGTACCGTTTACTGATGCTTTGCCCAGAAAATCGTTTGCTCCCCATTAGGGGGGTCTTTTTCGTCCAAAACGGACACAATCGATTTTTCTACTCAAACTTGGTATTTTGCTCTGTAAGCCGTTTCCACTGAAAAAAATGGTGTTTTTAGTCTGAAACGGACACAGGTCAATTTTCTTTTCACCCAAAAGAGTGGCGTTTGTCGTCCAAAACGGTCGTAATCGATTTTCGGGTGAAACTTGGTTTTTTTTTTTTTGCCTTTTGGGTTGGTTTCTCTCAGTAAGCTGTCGCCAGCCATAAAAATGGTATTTTTCGATTGAATCGGACACAGTTGAATTTTCTCGTCAAACTTGGCCTTTTCGTGCCGTTTGGTGATGTTAATCTCAGAAGATCGTTTGCTCCCTAGAAGTGGGGGTGTTTTTCGTAAAAAACGGACACAATTGATTTTTCTACTCGAACTTGGGTTTTTGGGCCATTTGGGGGTGTTTTACTTAGAAGGTCGTTTCGACTTGAGAAAGTGGCATTTTTCGTCCGAAATAGACACAGTTGAATTTTCAGGCCAAATTGGTCTTTTTGGGCCGTTTGGGGTCATTTTTCTCAGATGGTCGTTTGCACCCTAAAAGGTGGTGTTTTTCGTCCATAACGGACACAATTGAATTTTCTTCTCGAACTTGGTCGTTTTGGGCATTTTCGGGGATCGTTCGACCTAGAATTTCGTTTCCAACTAAAAAAAGTGTTGTCTTTCTTCCAAAACGGATACGTTTGACTTTTTCCGTTAAAAGTTGGGGTTTTTGCCCCATCAATGAAGTTTTGCCGAGAATGTCGTTTCCGCCAAAAAAAGTGGTTTCTTTCGTCCAAAACGGACGCAATTTATTTTCTGGTCAAACTTGGTTTGTTTTTGCCTTTTGGGTTGGTTTCGCTCTCTAAGCCGTTGCCACCCAAAAAAGCATGGTATTTTTTGTCTGAAACGGACACAGTTGAATTTTCTCGTCAAACTTGGCCTTTTCGTGCCGTTTGGTGATGTTAATGTCAGAAGATCATTTGCTCCCTAGAAGTGGGGGTGTTTTTCGTAAAAAACGGACACAATTGATTTTTCTACTCAAAGTTGGTATTTTGCTCTGTAAGCCGTTTCCACTCGAAAAAAAATGGTGTTTTTAGTCTGAAACGGACACAGGTCAATTTTTTTTTCACCCAAAAGAGTGGCGTTTGTCGTCCAAAACGGTCGCAATCGATTTTCGGGTCAAACTTCGTTTTTTTTTTGCATTTTGGGTTGGTTTCGCTCAGTAAGCTGTCGCCACCCATAAAAATGGTATTTTTCAATTGAATCGGACACAGTTGAACTTTCTCGTCAAACTTGGCCTTTTCGTGCCGTTTGGTGATGTTAATCTCAGAAGATCGTTTGCTCCCTAGAAGTGGGGGTCTTTTTCATAAAAAACGGACACAATTGATTTTTCTACTCGAGCTTCGACTTTTTGGGCCATTTGGGGGTGTTTTACTTAGAAGGTCGTTTCGACTTGAGAAAGTGGCATTTTTCGTCCGAAATGGACACAGTTGAATTTTCTGGCCAAATTGGTCTTTTTGGGCCGTTTGGGGTCATTTTTCTCAGATGGTCGTTTGCACCCTAAAAGGTGGTGTTTTTCATCCATAACGGACACAATTGAATTTTCTTCTCAAACTTGGTCGCTTTGGGCATTTTCGGGGATCGTTCGACGTAGAATTTCGTTTCTAACTAAAAAAAGTGGTGTCTTTCTTCCAAAACGGATACGTTTGACTTTTTCCATTAAAACTTTGTGTTCTTGCCCCATCGATGACGTTTTGCCGAGAATGTCGTTTCTGCCAAAAAAAAGGTGGTTTCTTTCGTCCAAAACGGACGCACTTTATTTTCTGGTCAAACTTGGTCCGTTTTTGCCTTTTGGGTTGGTTTCGCTCTCTAAGCAGTTGCCACCCAAAAAACTGTGGTATTTTTCACCCGAAAAGGACACAGTTAAATTTTCTTGTCAAAGTTGTTGGTTTTGTACTGTTTGGTGATGCTTTGCTTAGAAATTCGTTTGCTTCCTATTAGGGGGGTCTTTTTCGTCCAAAACGGACACAATCGATTTTTCTACTCAAACTTGGTATTTTGCTCTGTAAGCCGTTTCCACTCGAACAAATGGTGTTTTTAGTGTGAAACAGACACAGGTCAATTTTCTTTTCACCCAAAAGAGTGGCGTTTGTCGTCCATAACGGTCGCAATTGATTTTTGGGTCAGACTTGGTTTTTTTCTTTGCCTTTTGGGTTGGTTTCACTCAGTAAGCTGTCGCCACGCATAAAAAGGGTATTTTTCGATTGAATCGGACACAGTTGAATTTTCTCGTCAAACTTGGCCTTTTCGTGCCGTTTGGTGATGTTAATCTCAGAAGATCGTTTGCTCCCTAGAAGTGGGGGTGTTTTTCGTAAAAAACGGACACAATTGATTTTTCTACTGGAACTTGGGCTTTTTGGGCCATTTGGGGGTGTTTTACTTAGAAGGTCGTTTCGACTTGAGAAAGTGGCATTTTTCGTCCGAAATGGACACAGTTGAATTTTCAGGCCAAATTGGTCTTTTTGGGCCGTTTGGGGTCATTTTTCTCAGATGGTCGTTTGCACCCTAAAAGGTGGTGTTTTTCGTCCATAACGGACACAAATGAATTTTCTTCTCAAACTTGGTCGCTTTGGGCATTTTCGGGGATCGTTCGACGTAGAATTTCGTTTCTAACTAAAAAAAGTGGTGTCTTTCTTCCAAAACGGATACGTTTGACTTTTTCCATTAAAACTTTGTGTTCTTGCCCCATCGATGACGTTTTGCCGAGAATGTCGTTTCTGCAAAAAAAAAAAGTGGTTTCTTTCTTCCAAAACGGACGCACTTTATTTTCTAGTCAAATTTGGTCTGTTTTTGCCTTTTCGGTTGGTTTCCCTCTCTAAGCCGTTACCACCCATAAAGGCATGGTATTTTTCATCTGAAACGGACACAGTTAAATTTTCTTGTCAAAGTTGTTGGTTTTGTACCGTTGGGTGATGCTTTGCTCAGAAAATCGTTTGCTCCCTATTAGGGGGGTCTTTTTCGTCCAAAACGGACACAATCGATTTTTCTACTCAAACTTGGTATTTTGCTCTGTAAGCCTTTTTCACTCGAAAAAAATGGTGTTTTTAATCTGAAACGGACATAGGTCAATTTTCTTTTCAACCAAAAGAGTGGCGTTTGTCGTCCAAAACGGTCGCAATTGATTTTCGGGTCAAACTTGTTTTTTTTTTTTTTGCCTTTTGGGTTGGTTTCGCTCAGTAAGCTGTCGCCACCCATAAAAATGGTATTTTTCGATTGAATCGGACACAGTTGAATTTTCCCGTCAAACTTGGCCTTTTCGTGCCGTTTGGTGATGTTAATCTCAGAAGATCATTTGCTCCCTAGAAGTGGGGGTGTTTTTCGTAAAAAACGGACACAATTGATTTTTCTACTCGAACTTGGTATTTTGCTCTGTAAGCCGTTTCCACTCGAAAAAATGGTGTTTTTAGTCTGAAACGGACACAGGTCAATTTTCTTTTCACCCAAAAGAGTGGCGTTTGTCGTCCAAAACGGTCGCAATTGATTTTCGGGTCAGACTTGGTTTTTTTTTTGCCTTTTGGGTTGGTTTCGCTCAGTAAGCTGTCGCCACCCATAAAAATGGTATTTTTCGATTGAATGGGATACTGTTGAATTTTCTCGTCAAACTTGGCCTTTTCGTGCCGTTTGGTGATGTTTTGCTCACAAAATCGTTTGCCCCCTAGAAGTGGGGGTGTTTTTCGTCAAAACGGACACAATCGATTTTTCCACTCCAACTTGGGCTTTTTGGGCCATTTGGGGGTGTTTTACTTAGAAGGTCGTTTCGACTTGAGAAAGTGGCATTTTTCGTCCGAAATGGACACAGTTGAATTTTCTGGCCAAATTGGTCTTTTTGGGCCGTTTGGGGTCATTTTTCTCAGAAGGTCGTTTGCACCCTAAAAGGTGGTGTTTTTCGTCCATAACGGACACAATTGAATTTTCTACTCAAACTTGGTCGTTTTGGGCATTTTCGGGGATCGTTCGACCTAGAATTTTGTTTCCAACTAAAAAAAGTGGTGTCTTTCGTCCAAAACGGAGACGTTTGACTTTTTCCATTAAAACTTGGTGTTTTTGCCCCATTGATGACGTTTTGCCGAGAATGTCGTTTCGGCCAAAAAAAGTGGATTCTTTCGTCTAAAACGGACGCACTTTATTTTCTGGTCAAACTTGGTCTGTTTTTGCCTTTTGCGAAGGTTTCGCTCTCTAAGCCTTTGCCACCCAAAAAAGCAGCGTATTTTTCGTCTAAAACGGACACAAATGAATTTTCTTGTCAAACTTATTCGTTTTGTACCGTTTACTGATGCTTTGCCCAGAAAATCGTTTGCTCCCCATTAGGGGGGTCTTTTTCGTCCAAAACGGACACAATCGATTTTTCTACTCAAACTTGGTATTTTGCTCTGTAAGCTGTTTCCACTGAAAAAAATGGTGTTTTTAGTCTGAAACGGACACAGGTCAATTTTCTTTTCACCCAAAAGAGTGGCGTTTGTCGTCCAAAACGGTCGTAATCGATTTTCGGGTCAAACTTGGTTTTTTTTTTTTTGCCTTTTGGGTTGGTTTCTCTCAGTAAGCTGTCGCCAGCCATAAAAATGGTATTTTTCGATTGAATCGGACACAGTTGAATTTTCTCGTCAAACTTGGCCTTTTCGTGCCGTTTGGTGATGTTAATCTCAGAAGATCGTTTGCTCCCTAGAAGTGGGGGTGTTTTTCGTAAAAAACGGACACAATTGATTTTTCTACTCGAACTTGGGTTTTTGGGCCATTTGGGGGTGTTTTACTTAGAAGGTCGTTTCGACTTGAGAAAGTGGCATTTTTCGTCCGAAATAGACACAGTTGAATTTTCTGGCCAAATTGGTCTTTTTGGGCCGTTTGGGGTCATTTTTCTCAGATGGTCGTTTGCACCCTAAACGGTGGTGTTTTTCGTCCATAACGGACACAATTGAATTTTCTACTCAAACTTGGTCGTTTTGGGCATTTTCGGGGATCGTTCGACCTAGAATTTCGTTTCCAACTAAAAAACGTGGTGTCTTTCGTCCAAAACGGACAAGTTTGACTTTTTCCATTAAAACTTGGTGTTTTTGCCCCATCGATGACGTTTTGCCGAGAATGTCGTTTCTGCCAAAAAAAAGTGGTTTCTTTCGTCCAAAACGGACGCACTTTATTTTCTGGTCAAACTTGGTCTGTTTTTGCCTTTTGGGTTGGTTTCGCTCTCTAAGCCGTTGCCACCCAAAAAGGCAGGGTATTTTTCGTCTGAAACGGACACAATTGAATTTTCTTGTCAAACTTATTCGTTTTGTACCGTTTGCTGATGCTATGCTCAGAGAATCGTTTGCTCCCTATTAGGGGGGTCTTTTTCGTCCAAAACGGATACAATCGCTTTTTCTACTCAAACTTGGTATTTTGCTCTGTAAGCCGTTTCCACTCGAAAAAATTGTGATTTTAGTCTGAAACGGACACAGGTCAATTTTCTTTTTACCCAAAAGAGTGGCGTTTGTCGTCCAAAACGGTCGCAATTGATTTTCGGGTCAGACTTGGTTTTTTTTTTGCCTTTTGGGTTGGTTTCGCTCAGTAAGCTGTCGCCACCCATAAAAATGGTATTTTTCGATTGAATGGGACACTGTTGAATTTTCTCGTCAAACTTGGCCTTTTCGTGCCGTTTGGTGATGTTTTGCTCACAAAATCGTTTGCCCCCTAGAAGTGGGGGTGTTTTTCATCAAAAACGGACACAATCGATTTTTCCACTCCAACTTGGGCTTTTTGGGCCATTTGGGGGTGTTTTACTTAGAAGGTCGTTTCGACTTGAGAAAGTGGCATTTTTCGTCCGAAATGGACACAGTTGAATTTTCTGGCCAAATTGGTCTTTTTGGGCCGTTTGGGGTCATTTTTCTCAGAAGGTCGTTTGCACCCTAAAAGGTGGTGTTTTTCGTCCATAACGGACACAATTGAATTTTCTACTCAAACTTGGTCGTTTTGGGCATTTTCGGGGATCGTTCGACCTAGAATTTTGTTTCCAACTAAAAAAGTGGTGTCTTTCGTCCAAAACGGAGATGTTTGACTTTTTCCATTAAAACTTGGTGTTTTTGCCCCATCGATGACGTTTTGCCGAGAATGTCGTTTCTGCCAAAAAAAGTGGATTCTTTCGTCTAAAACGGACGCACTTTATTTTCTGGTCAAACTTGGTCTGTTTTTGCCTTTTGCGAAGGTTTCGCTCTCTAAGCCGTTGCCACCCAAAAAAGCAGGGTATTTTTCGTCTAAAACGGACACAAATGAATTTTCTTGTCAAACTTATTCGTTTTGTACCGTTTACTGATGCTTTGCCCAGAAAATCATTTGCTCCCCATTAGGGGGGTCTTTTTCGTCCAAAACGGACACAATCGATTTTTTCTACTCAAACTTGGTATTTTGCTCTGTAAGCCGTTTCCACTGAAAAAAATGGTGTTTTTAGTCTGAAACGGACACAGGTCAATTTTCTTTTCACCCAAAAGAGTGGCGTTTGTCGTCCAAAACGGTCGTAATCGATTTTCGGGTGAAACTTGGTTTTTTTTTTTTTTGCCTTTTGGGTTGGTTTCTCTCAGTAAGCTGTCGCCAGCCATAAAAATGGTATTTTTCGATTGAATCGGACACAGTTGAATTTTCTCGTCAAACTTGGCCTTTTCGTGCCGTTTGGTGATGTTAATCTCAGAAGATCGTTTGCTCCCTAGAAGTGGGGGTGTTTTTCGTAAAAAACGGACACAATTGATTTTTCTACTCGAACTTGGGTTTTTGGGCCATTTGGGGGTGTTTTACTTAGAAGGTCGTTTCGACTTGAGAAAGTGGCATTTTTCGTCCGAAATAGACACAGTTGAATTTTCTGGCCAAATTGGTCTTTTTGGGCCGTTTGGGGTCATTTTTCTCAGATGGTCGTTTGCACCCTAAAAGGTGGTGTTTTTCGTCCATAACGGACACAATTGAATTTTCTTCTCGAACTTGGTCGTTTTGGGCATTTTCGGGGATCGTTCGACCTAGAATTTCGTTTCCAACTAAAAAAAGTGTTGTCTTTCTTCCAAAACGGATACGTTTGACTTTTTCCGTTAAAAGTTGGGGTTTTTGCCCCATCAATGAAGTTTTGCCGAGAATGTCGTTTCCGCCAAAAAAAGTGGTTTCTTTCGTCCAAAACGGACGCAATTTATTTTCTGGTCAAACTTGGTTTGTTTTTGCCTTTTGGGTTGGTTTCGCTCTCTAAGCCGTTGCCACCCAAAAAAGCATGGTATTTTTTGTCTGAAACGGACACAGTTGAATTTTCTCGTCAAACTTGGCCTTTTCGTGCCGTTTGGTGATGTTAATGTCAGAAGATCATTTGCTCCCTAGAAGTGGGGGTGTTTTTCGTAAAAAACGGACACAATTGATTTTTCTACTCAAAGTTGGTATTTTGCTCTGTAAGCCGTTTCCACTCGAAAAAAATGGTGTTTTTAGTCTGAAACGGACACAGGTCAAATTTTTTTTCACCCAAAAGAGTGGCGTTTGTCGTCCAAAACGGTCGCAATCGATTTTCGGGTCAAACTTCGTTTTTTTTTTTGCATTTTGGGTTGGTTTCGCTCAGTAAGCTGTCGCCACCCATAAAAATGGTATTTTTCAATTGAATCGGACACAGTTGAACTTTCTCGTCAAACTTGGCCTTTTCGTGCCGTTTGGTGATGTTAATCTCAGAAGATCGTTTGCTCCCTAGAAGTGGGGGTCTTTTTCATAAAAAACGGACACAATTGATTTTTCTACTCGAGCTTCGACTTTTTGGGCCATTTGGGGGTGTTTTACTTAGAAGGTCGTTTCGACTTGAGAAAGTGGCATTTTTCGTCCGAAATGGACACAGTTGAATTTTCTGGCCAAATTGGTCTTTTTGGGCCGTTTGGGGTCATTTTTCTCAGATGGTCGTTTGCACCCTAAAATGTGGTGTTTTTCATCCATAACGGACACAATTGAATTTTCTTCTCAAACTTGGTCGCTTTGGGCATTTTCGGGGATCGTTCGACGTAGAATTTCGTTTCTAACTAAAAAAAGTGGTGTCTTTCTTCCAAAACGGATACGTTTGACTTTTTCCATTAAAACTTTGTGTTCTTGCCCCATCGATGATGTTTTGCCGAGAATGTCGTTTCTGCCAAAAAAAAGTGGTTTCTTTCGTCCAAAACGGACGCACTTTATTTTCTGGTCAAACTTGGTCCGTTTTTGCCTTTTGGGTTCGTTTCGCTCTCTAAGCCGTTGCCACCCAAAAAACTGTGGTATTTTTCACCCGAAATGGACACAGTTAAATTTTCTTGTCAAAGTTGTTGGTTTTGTACTGTTTGGTGATGCTTTGCTTAGAAATTCGTTTGCTTCCTATTAGCGGGGTCTTTTTCGTCCAAAACGGACACAATCGATTTTTCTACTCAAACTTGGTATTTTGCTCTGTAAGCCGTTTCCACTCGAACAAATGGTGTTTTTAGTGTGAAACAGACACAGGTCAATTTTCTTTTCACCCAAAAGAGTGGCGTTTGTCGTCCATAACGGTCGCAATTGATTTTTGGGTCAGACTTGGTTTTTTTCTTTGCCTTTTGGGTTGGTTTCACTCAGTAAGCTGTCGCCACGCATAAAAAGGGTATTTTTCGATTGAATCGGACACAGTTGAATTTTCTCGTCAACTTGGCCTTTTCGTGCCGTTTGGTGATGTTAATCTCAGAAGATCGTTTGCTCCCTAGAAGTGGGGGTGTTTTTCGTAAAAAACGGACACAATTGATTTTTCTACTGGAACTTGGGCTTTTTGGGCCATTTGGGGGTGTTTTACTTAGAAGGTCGTTTCGACTTGAGAAAGTGGCATTTTTCGTCCGAAATGGACACAGTTGAATTTTCAGGCCAAATTGGTCTTTTTAGGCCGTTTGGGTCATTTTTCTCAGATGGTCGTTTGCACCCTAAAAGGTGGTGTTTTTCGTCCATAACGGACACAATTGAATTTTCTTCTCAAACTTGGTCGCTTTGGGCATTTTCGGGGATCGTTCGACGTAGAATTTCGTTTCTAACTAAAAAAAGTGGTGTCTTTCTTCCAAAACGGATACGTTTGACTTTTTCCATTAAAACTTTGTGTTCTTGCCCCATCGATGACGTTTTGCCGAGAATGTCGTTTCTGCAAAAAAAAAAAGTGGTTTCTTTCTTCCAAAACGGACGCACTTTATTTTCTAGTCAAATTTGGTCTGTTTTTGCCTTTTCGGTTGGTTTCCCTCTCTAAGCCGTTACCACCCATAAAGGCATGGTATTTTTCATCTGAAACGGACACAGTTAAATTTTCTTGTCAAAGTTGTTGGTTTTGTACCGTTGGGTGATGCTTTGCTCAGAAAATCGTTTGCTCCCTATTAGGGGGGGTCTTTTTCGTCCAAAACGGACACAATCGATTTTTCTACTCAAACTTGGTATTTTGCTCTGTAAGCCTTTTTCACTCGAAAAAAATGGTGTTTTTAATCTGAAACGGACATAGGTCAATTTTCTTTTCAACCAAAAGAGTGGCGTTTGTCGTCCAAAACGGTCGCAATTGATTTTCGGGTCAAACTTGTTCTTTTTTTTTTGCCTTTTGGGTTGGTTTCGCTCAGTAAGCTGTCGCCACCCATAAAAATGGTATTTTTCGATTGAATCGGACACAGTTGAATTTCCCGTCAAACTTGGCCTTTTCGTGCCGTTTGGTGATGTTAATCTCAGAAGATCATTTGCTCCCTAGAAGTGGGGGTGTTTTTCGTAAAAAACGGACACAATTGATTTTTCTACTCGAACTTGGTATTTTACTCTGTAAGCCGTTTCCACTCGAAAAAATGGTGTTTTTTAGTCTGAAACGGACACAGGTCAATTTTCTTTTCACCCAAAAGAGTGGCGTTTGTCGTCCAAAACGGTCGCAATTGATTTTCGGGTCAGACTTGGTTTTTTTTTTGCCTTTTGGGTTGGTTTCGCTCAGTAAGCTGTCGCCACCCATAAAAATGGTATTTTTCGATTGAATGGGATACTGTTGAATTTTCTCGTCAAACTTGGCCTTTTCGTGCCGTTTGGTGATGTTTTGCTCACAAAATCGTTTGCCCCCTAGAAGTGGGGGTGTTTTTCGTAAAAACGGACACAATCGATTTTTCCACTCCAACTTGGGCTTTTTGGGCCATTTGGGGGTGTTTTACTTAGAAGGTCGTTTCGACTTGAGAAAGTGGCATTTTTCGTCCGAAATGGACACAGTTGAATTTTCTGGCCAAATTGGTCTTTTTGGGCCGTTTGGGGTCATTTTTCTCAGAAGGTCGTTTGCACCCTAAAAGGTGGTGTTTTTCGTCCATAACGGACACAATTGAATTTTCTTCTCAAACTTGGTCGTTTTGGGCATTTTCGGGGATCGTTCGACGTAGAATTTCGTTTCCAACTAAAAAAAGTGGTGTCTTTCTTCCAAAACGGATACGTTTGACTTTTTCCATTAAAACTTTGTGTTCTTGCCCCATCGATGACGTTTTGCCGAGAATGTCGTTTCTGCCAAAAAAAGTGGTTTCTTTCGTCCAAAACGGACGCACTTTATTTTCTGGTCAAACTTGGTCGTTTTTGCCTTTTGGGTTCGGTTTCGCTCTCTAAGCCGTTGCCACCCAAAAAAGCATGGTATTTTTCGTCCGAAATGGACACAAGTTAATTTTCTTGTCAAACTTGTTCGTTTTGTACCGTTTGGTGATGCTTTGCTTAGAAATCGTTTGCTTCCCTATTAGGGGGGTCTTTTTCGTCCAAAACGGACACAATCGATTTTTCTACTCAAACTTGGTATTTTGCTCTGTAAGCCGTTTCCACTCGAAAAAATGGTGTTTTTAGTCTGAAACGGACACAGGTCAATTTTCTTTTCACCCAAAAGAGTGGCGTTTGTCGTCCAAAACGGTCGTAATCGATTTTCGGGTCAAACTTGGTTTTTTTTTTTTGCCTTTTGGGTTGGTTTCTCTCAGTAAGCTGTCGCCAGCCATAAAAATGGTATTTTTCGATTGAATCGGACACAGTTGAATTTTCTCGTCAAACTTGGCCTTTTCGTGCCGTTTGGTGATGTTAATCTCAGAAGATCGTTTGCTCCCTAGAAGTGGGGGTGTTTTTCGTAAAAAACGGACACAATTGATTTTTCTACTCGAACTTGGGTTTTTGGGCCATTTGGGGGTGTTTTACTTAGAAGGTCGTTTCGACTTGAGAAAGTGGCATTTTTCGTCCGAAATAGACACAGTTGAATTTTCTGGCCAAATTGGTCTTTTTGGGCCGTTTGGGGTCATTTTTCTCAGATGGTCGTTTGCACCCTAAAAGGTGGTGTTTTTCGTCCATAACGGACACAATTGAATTTTCTCTCAAACTTGGTCGTTTTGGGCATTTTCGGGGATCGTTCGACCTAGAATTTCGTTTCCAACTAAAAAACGTGGTGTCTTTCTTCCAAAACGGATACGTTTGACTTTTTCCATTAAAACTTGGTGTTTTTGCCCCATCGATGACGTTTTGCCGAGAATGTCGTTTCTGCCAAAAAAAAGTGGTTTCTTTCGTCCAAAACGGACGCACTTTATTTCTGGTCAAACTTGGTCTGTTTTTGCCTTTTGGGTTGGTTTCGCTCTCTAAGCCGTTGCCACCCAAAAAGGCAGGGTATTTTTCGTCTGAAACGGACACAAGTTGAATTTTCTTGTCAAACTTAGTTCGTTTTGTACCGTTTGCTGATGCTATGCTCAGAGAATCGTTTGCTCCCTATTAGGGGGGTCTTTTTCGTCCAAAACGGACACAATCGATTTTTCTACTCAAACTTGGTATTTTGCTCTGTAAGCCGTTTCCACTCGAAAAAAATGGTGATTTTAGTCTGAAACGGACACAGGTCAATTTTCTTTTCACCCAAAAGAGTGGCGTTTGTCGTCCAAAACGGTCGCAATTGATTTTCGGGTCAGACTTGGTTTTTTTTTTGCCTTTTGGGTTGGTTTCGCTCAGTAAGCTGTCGCCACCCATAAAAATGGTATTTTTCGATTGAATGGGACACTGTTGAATTTTCTCGTCAAACTTGGCCTTTTCGTGCCGTTTGGTGATGTTTGCTCACAAAATCGTTTGCTCCCCTAGAAGTGGGGGTGTTTTTCAGTCAAAAACGGACACAATCGATTTTTCCACTCCAACTTGGCTTTTTGGGCCATTTGGGGGTGTTTTACTTAGAAGGTCGTTTCGACTTGAGAAAGTGGCATTTTTCGTCCGAAATGGACACAGTTGAATTTTCTGGCCAAATTGGTCTTTTTGGGCCGTTTGGGGTCATTTTTCTCAGAAGGTCGTTTGCACCCTAAAAGGTGGTGTTTTTCGTCCATAACGGACACAATTGAATTTTCTACTCAAACTTGGTCGTTTTGGGCATTTTCGGGGATCGTTCGACCTAGAATTTTGTTTCCAACTAAAAAAAGTGGTGTCTTTCGTCCAAAACGGAGACGTTTGACTTTTTCCATTAAAACTTGGTGTTTTTGCCCCATCGATGACGTTTTGCCGAGAATGTCGTTTCTGCCAAAAAAAGTGGATTCTTTCGTCTAAAACGGACGCACTTTATTTTCTGGTCAAACTTGGTCTGTTTTTGCCTTTTGCGAAGGTTTCGCTCTCTAAGCCGTTGCCACCCAAAAAAGCAGGGTATTTTTCGTCTAAAACGGACACAAATGAATTTTCTTGTCAAACTTATTCGTTTTGTACCGTTTACTGATGCTTTGCCCAGAAAATCGTTTGCTCCCCATTAGGGGGGTCTTTTTCGTCCAAAACGGACACAATCGATTTTTCTACTCAAACTTGGTATTTTGCTCTGTAAGCCGTTTCCACTGAAAAAAATGGTGTTTTTAGTCTGAAACGGACACAGGTCAATTTTCTTTTCACCCAAAAGAGTGGCGTTTGTCGTCCAAAACGGTCGTAATCGATTTTCGGGTGAAACTTGGTTTTTTTTTTTTTGCCTTTTGGGTTGGTTTCTCTCAGTAAGCTGTCGCCAGCCATAAAAATGGTATTTTTCGATTGAATCGGACACAGTTGAATTTTCTCGTCAAACTTGGCCTTTTCGTGCCGTTTGGTGATGTTAATCTCAGAAGATCGTTTGCTCCCTAGAAGTGGGGGTGTTTTTCGTAAAAAACGGACACAATTGATTTTTCTACTCGAACTTGGGTTTTTGGGCCATTTGGGGGTGTTTTACTTAGAAGGTCGTTTCGACTTGAGAAAGTGGCATTTTTCGTCCGAAATAGACACAGTTGAATTTTCAGGCCAAATTGGTCTTTTTGGGCCGTTTGGGGTCATTTTTCTCAGATGGTCGTTTGCACCCTAAAAGGTGGTGTTTTTCGTCCATAACGGACACAATTGAATTTTCTTCTCGAACTTGGTCGTTTTGGGCATTTTCGGGGATCGTTCGACCTAGAATTTCGTTTCCAACTAAAAAAAGTGTTGTCTTTCTTCCAAAACGGATACGTTTGACTTTTTCCGTTAAAAGTTGGGGTTTTTGCCCCATCAATGAAGTTTTGCCGAGAATGTCGTTTCCGCCAAAAAAAGTGGTTTCTTTCGTCCAAAACGGACGCAATTTATTTTCTGGTCAAACTTGGTTTGTTTTTGCCTTTTGGGTTGGTTTCGCTCTCTAAGCCGTTGCCACCCAAAAAAGCATGGTATTTTTTGTCTGAAACGGACACAGTTGAATTTTCTCGTCAAACTTGGCCTTTTCGTGCCGTTTGGTGATGTTAATGTCAGAAGATCATTTGCTCCCTAGAAGTGGGGGTGTTTTTCGTAAAAAACGGACACAATTGATTTTTCTACTCAAAGTTGGTATTTTGCTCTGTAAGCCGTTTCCACTCGAAAAAAAATGGTGTTTTTTAGTCTGAAACGGACACAGGTCAATTTTTTTTTCACCCAAAAGAGTGGCGTTTGTCGTCCAAAACGGTCGCAATCGATTTTCGGGTCAAACTTCGTTTTTTTTTTTTGCATTTTGGGTTGGTTTCGCTCAGTAAGCTGTCGCCACCCATAAAAATGGTATTTTTCAATTGAATCGGACACAGTTGAACTTTCTCGTCAAACTTGGCCTTTTCGTGCCGTTTGGTGATGTTAATCTCAGAAGATCGTTTGCTCCCTAGAAGTGGGGGTCTTTTTCATAAAAAACGGACACAATTGATTTTTCTACTCGAGCTTCGACTTTTTGGGCCATTTGGGGGTGTTTTACTTAGAAGGTCGTTTCGACTTGAGAAAGTGGCATTTTTCGTCCGAAATGGACACAGTTGAATTTTCTGGCCAAATTGGTCTTTTTGGGCCGTTTGGGGTCATTTTTCTCAGATGGTCGTTTGCACCCTAAAAGGTGGTGTTTTTCATCCATAACGGACACAATTGAATTTTCTTCTCAAACTTGGTCGCTTTGGGCATTTTCGGGGATCGTTCGACGTAGAATTTCGTTTCTAACTAAAAAAAGTGGTGTCTTTCTTCCAAAACGGATACGTTTGACTTTTTCCATTAAAACTTTGTGTTCTTGCCCCATCGATGACGTTTTGCCGAGAATGTCGTTTCTGCCAAAAAAAGGTGGTTTCTTTCGTCCAAAACGGACGCACTTTATTTTCTGGTCAAACTTGGTCCGTTTTTGCCTTTTGGGTTGGTTTCGCTCTCTAAGCAGTTGCCACCCAAAAAACTGTGGTATTTTTCACCCGAAAAGGACACAGTTAAATTTTCTTGTCAAAGTTGTTGGTTTTGTACTGTTTGGTGATGCTTTGCTTAGAAATTCGTTTGCTTCCTATTAGGGGGGTCTTTTTCGTCCAAAACGGACACAATCGATTTTTCTACTCAAACTTGGTATTTTGCTCTGTAAGCCGTTTCCACTCGAACAAATGGTGTTTTTAGTGTGAAACAGACACAGGTCAATTTTCTTTTCACCCAAAAGAGTGGCGTTTGTCGTCCATAACGGTCGCAATTGATTTTTGGGTCAGACTTGGTTTTTTTTCTTTGCCTTTTGGGTTGGTTTCACTCAGTAAGCTGTCGCCACGCATAAAAAGGGTATTTTTCGATTGAATCGGACACAGTTGAATTTTCTCGTCAAACTTGGCCTTTTCGTGCCGTTTGGTGATGTTAATCTCAGAAGATCGTTTGCTCCCTAGAAGTGGGGGTGTTTTTCGTAAAAAACGGACACAATTGATTTTTCTACTGGAACTTGGGCTTTTTGGGCCATTTGGGGGTGTTTTACTTAGAAGGTCGTTTCGACTTGAGAAAGTGGCATTTTTCGTCCGAAATGGACACAGTTGAATTTTCAGGCCAAATTGGTCTTTTTGGGCCGTTTGGGGTCATTTTCTCAGATGGTCGTTTGCACCCTAAAAGGTGGTGTTTTTCGTCCATAACGGACACAAATGAATTTTCTTCTCAAACTTGGTCGCTTTGGGCATTTTCGGGGATCGTTCGACGTAGAATTTCGTTTCTAACTAAAAAAAGTGGTGTCTTTCTTCCAAAACGGATACGTTTGACTTTTTCCATTAAAACTTTGTGTTCTTGCCCCATCGATGACGTTTTGCCGAGAATGTCGTTTCTGCAAAAAAAAAAAGTGGTTTCTTTCTTCCAAAACGGACGCACTTTATTTTCTAGTCAAATTTGGTCTGTTTTTGCCTTTTCGGTTGGTTTCCCTCTCTAAGCCGTTACCACCCATAAAGGCATGGTATTTTTCATCTGAAACGGACACAGTTAAATTTTCTTGTCAAAGTTGTTGGTTTTGTACCGTTGGGTGATGCTTTGCTCAGAAAATCGTTTGCTCCCTATTAGGGGGGTCTTTTTCGTCCAAAACGGACACAATCGATTTTTCTACTCAAACTTGGTATTTTGCTCTGTAAGCCTTTTTCACTCGAAAAAAATGGTGTTTTTAATCTGAAACGGACATAGGTCAATTTTCTTTTCAACCAAAAGAGTGGCGTTTGTCGTCCAAAACGGTCGCAATTGATTTTCGGGTCAAACTTGTTTTTTTTTTTTTGCCTTTTGGGTTGGTTTCGCTCAGTAAGCTGTCGCCACCCATAAAAATGGTATTTTTCGATTGAATCGGACACAGTTGAATTTTCCCGTCAAACTTGGCCTTTTCGTGCCGTTTGGTGATGTTAATCTCAGAAGATCATTTGCTCCCTAGAAGTGGGGGTGTTTTTCGTAAAAAACGGACACAATTGATTTTTCTACTCGAACTTGGTATTTTGCTCTGTAAGCCGTTTCCACTCGAAAAAAATGGTGTTTTTAGTCTGAAACGGACACAGGTCAATTTTCTTTTCACCCAAAAGAGTGGCGTTTGTCGTCCAAAACGGTCGCAATTGATTTTCGGGTCAGACTTGGTTTTTTTTTTGCCTTTTGGGTTGGTTTCGCTCAGTAAGCTGTCGCCACCCATAAAAATGGTATTTTTCGATTGAATGGGATACTGTTGAATTTTCTCGTCAAACTTGGCCTTTTCGTGCCGTTTGGTGATGTTTTGCTCACAAAATCGTTTGCCCCCTAGAAGTGGGGGTGTTTTTCGTCAAAAACGGACACAATCGATTTTTCCACTCCAACTTGGGCTTTTTGGGCCATTTGGGGGTGTTTTACTTAGAAGGTCGTTTCGACTTGAGAAAGTGGCATTTTTCGTCCGAAATGGACACAGTTGAATTTTCTGGCCAAATTGGTCTTTTTGGGCCGTTTGGGGTCATTTTTCTCAGAAGGTCGTTTGCACCCTAAAAGGTGGTGTTTTTCGTCCATAACGGACACAATTGAATTTTCTACTCAAACTTGGTCGTTTTGGGCATTTTCGGGGATCGTTCGACCTAGAATTTTGTTTCCAACTAAAAAAAGTGGTGTCTTTCGTCCAAAACGGAGACGTTTGACTTTTTCCATTAAAACTTGGTGTTTTTGCCCCATTGATGACGTTTTGCCGAGAATGTCGTTTCGGCCAAAAAAAGTGGATTCTTTCGTCTAAAACGGACGCACTTTATTTTCTGGTCAAACTTGGTCTGTTTTTGCCTTTTGCGAAGGTTTCGCTCTCTAAGCCTTTGCCACCCAAAAAAGCAGCGTATTTTTCGTCTAAAACGGACACAAATGAATTTTCTTGTCAAACTTATTCGTTTTGTACCGTTTACTGATGCTTTGCCCAGAAAATCGTTTGCTCCCCATTAGGGGGGTCTTTTTCGTCCAAAACGGACACAATCGATTTTTCTACTCAAACTTGGTATTTTGCTCTGTAAGCTGTTTCCACTGAAAAAAATGGTGTTTTTAGTCTGAAACGGACACAGGTCAATTTTCTTTTCACCCAAAAGAGTGGCGTTTGTCGTCCAAAACGGTCGTAATCGATTTTCGGGTCAAACTTGGTTTTTTTTTTTTTGCCTTTTGGGTTGGTTTCTCTCAGTAAGCTGTCGCCAGCCATAAAAATGGTATTTTTCGATTGAATCGGACACAGTTGAATTTTCTCGTCAAACTTGGCCTTTTCGTGCCGTTTGGTGATGTTAATCTCAGAAGATCGTTTGCTCCCTAGAAGTGGGGGTGTTTTTCGTAAAAAACGGACACAATTGATTTTTCTACTCGAACTTGGGTTTTTGGGCCATTTGGGGGTGTTTTACTTAGAAGGTCGTTTCGACTTGAGAAAGTGGCATTTTTCGTCCGAAATAGACACAGTTGAATTTTCTGGCCAAATTGGTCTTTTTGGGCCGTTTGGGGTCATTTTTCTCAGATGGTCGTTTGCACCCTAAACGGTGGTGTTTTTCGTCCATAACGGACACAATTGAATTTTCTACTCAAACTTGGTCGTTTTGGGCATTTTCGGGGATCGTTCGACCTAGAATTTCGTTTCCAACTAAAAAACGTGGTGTCTTTCGTCCAAAACGGACAAGTTTGACTTTTTCCATTAAAACTTGGTGTTTTTGCCCCATCGATGACGTTTTGCCGAGAATGTCGTTTCTGCCAAAAAAAAGTGGTTTCTTTCGTCCAAAACGGACGCACTTTATTTTCTGGTCAAACTTGGTCTGTTTTTGCCTTTTGGGTTGGTTTCGCTCTCTAAGCCGTTGCCACCCAAAAAGGCAGGGTATTTTTCGTCTGAAACGGACACAATTGAATTTTCTTGTCAAACTTATTCGTTTTGTACCGTTTGCTGATGCTATGCTCAGAGAATCGTTTGCTCCCTATTAGGGGGGTCTTTTTCGTCCAAAACGGATACAATCGCTTTTTCTACTCAAACTTGGTATTTTGCTCTGTAAGCCGTTTCCACTCGAAAAAATTGTGATTTTAGTCTGAAACGGACACAGGTCAATTTTCTTTTTACCCAAAAGAGTGGCGTTTGTCGTCCAAAACGGTCGCAATTGATTTTCGGGTCAGACTTGGTTTTTTTTTTGCCTTTTGGGTTGGTTTCGCTCAGTAAGCTGTCGCCACCCATAAAAATGGTATTTTTCGATTGAATGGGACACTGTTGAATTTTCTCGTCAAACTTGGCCTTTTCGTGCCGTTTGGTGATGTTTTGCTCACAAAATCGTTTGCCCCCTAGAAGTGGGGGTGTTTTTCATCAAAAACGGACACAATCGATTTTTCCACTCCAACTTGGGCTTTTTGGGCCATTTGGGGGTGTTTTACTTAGAAGGTCGTTTCGACTTGAGAAAGTGGCATTTTTCGTCCGAAATGGACACAGTTGAATTTTCTGGCCAAATTGGTCTTTTTGGGCCGTTTGGGGTCATTTTTCTCAGAAGGTCGTTTGCACCCTAAAAGGTGGTGTTTTTCGTCCATAACGGACACAATTGAATTTTCTACTCAAACTTGGTCGTTTTGGGCATTTTCGGGGATCGTTCGACCTAGAATTTTGTTTCCAACTAAAAAAAGTGGTGTCTTTCGTCCAAAACGGAGATGTTTGACTTTTTCCATTAAAACTTGGTGTTTTTGCCCCATCGATGACGTTTTGCCGAGAATGTCGTTTCTGCCAAAAAAAGTGGATTCTTTCGTCTAAAACGGACGCACTTTATTTTCTGGTCAAACTTGGTCTGTTTTTGCCTTTTGCGAAGGTTTCGCTCTCTAAGCCGTTGCCACCCAAAAAAGCAGGGTATTTTTCGTCTAAAACGGACACAAATGAATTTTCTTGTCAAACTTATTCGTTTTGTACCGTTTACTGATGCTTTGCCCAGAAAATCATTTGCTCCCCATTAGGGGGGTCTTTTTCGTCCAAAACGGACACAATCGATTTTTCTACTCAAACTTGGTATTTTGCTCTGTAAGCCGTTTCCACTGAAAAAAATGGTGTTTTTAGTCTGAAACGGACACAGGTCAATTTTCTTTTCACCCAAAAGAGTGGCGTTTGTCGTCCAAAACGGTCGTAATCGATTTTCGGGTGAAACTTGGTTTTTTTTTTTTTGCCTTTTGGGTTGGTTTCTCTCAGTAAGCTGTCGCCAGCCATAAAAATGGTATTTTTCGATTGAATCGGACACAGTTGAATTTTCTCGTCAAACTTGGCCTTTTCGTGCCGTTTGGTGATGTTAATCTCAGAAGATCGTTTGCTCCCTAGAAGTGGGGGTGTTTTTCGTAAAAAACGGACACAATTGATTTTTCTACTCGAACTTGGGTTTTTGGGCCATTTGGGGGTGTTTTACTTAGAAGGTCGTTTCGACTTGAGAAAGTGGCATTTTTCGTCCGAAATAGACACAGTTGAATTTTCTGGCCAAATTGGTCTTTTTGGGCCGTTTGGGGTCATTTTTCTCAGATGGTCGTTTGCACCCTAAAAGGTGGTGTTTTTCGTCCATAACGGACACAATTGAATTTTCTTCTCGAACTTGGTCGTTTTGGGCATTTTCGGGGATCGTTCGACCTAGAATTTCGTTTCCAACTAAAAAAAGTGTTGTCTTTCTTCCAAAACGGATACGTTTGACTTTTTCCGTTAAAAGTTGGGGTTTTTGCCCCATCAATGAAGTTTTGCCGAGAATGTCGTTTCCGCCAAAAAAAGTGGTTTCTTTCGTCCAAAACGGACGCAATTTATTTTCTGGTCAAACTTGGTTTGTTTTTGCCTTTTGGGTTGGTTTCGCTCTCTAAGCCGTTGCCACCCAAAAAAGCATGGTATTTTTTGTCTGAAACGGACACAGTTGAATTTTCTCGTCAAACTTGGCCTTTTCGTGCCGTTTGGTGATGTTAATGTCAGAAGATCATTTGCTCCCTAGAAGTGGGGGTGTTTTTCGTAAAAAACGGACACAATTGATTTTTCTACTCAAAGTTGGTATTTTGCTCTGTAAGCCGTTTCCACTCGAAAAAAATGGTGTTTTTAGTCTGAAACGGACACAGGTCAAATTTTTTTTCACCCAAAAGAGTGGCGTTTGTCGTCCAAAACGGTCGCAATCGATTTTCGGGTCAAACTTCGTTTTTTTTTTTGCATTTTGGGTTGGTTTCGCTCAGTAAGCTGTCGCCACCCATAAAAATGGTATTTTTCAATTGAATCGGACACAGTTGAACTTTCTCGTCAAACTTGGCCTTTTCGTGCCGTTTGGTGATGTTAATCTCAGAAGATCGTTTGCTCCCTAGAAGTGGGGGTCTTTTTCATAAAAAACGGACACAATTGATTTTTCTACTCGAGCTTCGACTTTTTGGGCCATTTGGGGGTGTTTTACTTAGAAGGTCGTTTCGACTTGAGAAAGTGGCATTTTTCGTCCGAAATGGACACAGTTGAATTTTCTGGCCAAATTGGTCTTTTTGGGCCGTTTGGGGTCATTTTTCTCAGATGGTCGTTTGCACCCTAAAATGTGGTGTTTTTCATCCATAACGGACACAATTGAATTTTCTTCTCAAACTTGGTCGCTTTGGGCATTTTCGGGGATCGTTCGACGTAGAATTTCGTTTCTAACTAAAAAAAGTGGTGTCTTTCTTCCAAAACGGATACGTTTGACTTTTTCCATTAAAACTTTGTGTTCTTGCCCCATCGATGATGTTTTGCCGAGAATGTCGTTTCTGCCAAAAAAAAAGTGGTTTCTTTCGTCCAAAACGGACGCACTTTATTTTCTGGTCAAACTTGGTCCGTTTTTGCCTTTTGGGTTCGTTTCGCTCTCTAAGCCGTTGCCACCCAAAAAACTGTGGTATTTTTCACCCGAAATGGACACAGTTAAATTTTCTTGTCAAAGTTGTTGGTTTTGTACTGTTTGGTGATGCTTTGCTTAGAAATTCGTTTGCTTCCTATTAGCGGGGTCTTTTTCGTCCAAAACGGACACAATCGATTTTTCTACTCAAACTTGGTATTTTGCTCTGTAAGCCGTTTCCACTCGAACAAATGGTGTTTTTAGTGTGAAACAGACACAGGTCAATTTTCTTTTCACCCAAAAGAGTGGCGTTTGTCGTCCATAACGGTCGCAATTGATTTTTGGGTCAGACTTGGTTTTTTTCTTTGCCTTTTGGGTTGGTTTCACTCAGTAAGCTGTCGCCACGCATAAAAAGGGTATTTTTCGATTGAATCGGACACAGTTGAATTTTCTCGTCAAACTTGGCCTTTTCGTGCCGTTTGGTGATGTTAATCTCAGAAGATCGTTTGCTCCCTAGAAGTGGGGGTGTTTTTCGTAAAAAACGGACACAATTGATTTTTCTACTGGAACTTGGGCTTTTTGGGCCATTTGGGGGTGTTTTACTTAGAAGGTCGTTTCGACTTGAGAAAGTGGCATTTTTCGTCCGAAATGGACACAGTTGAATTTTCAGGCCAAATTGGTCTTTTTAGGCCGTTTGGGGTCATTTTTCTCAGATGGTCGTTTGCACCCTAAAAGGTGGTGTTTTTCGTCCATAACGGACACAATTGAATTTTCTTCTCAAACTTGGTCGCTTTGGGCATTTTCGGGGATCGTTCGACGTAGAATTTCGTTTCTAACTAAAAAAGTGGTGTCTTTCTTCCAAAACGGATACGTTTGACTTTTTCCATTAAAACTTTGTGTTCTTGCCCCATCGATGACGTTTTGCCGAGAATGTCGTTTCTGCAAAAAAAAAAAGTGGTTTCTTTCTTCCAAAACGGACGCACTTTATTTTCTAGTCAAATTTGTTCTGTTTTTGCCTTTTCGGTTGGTTTCCCTCTCTAAGCCGTTACCACCCATAAAGGCATGGTATTTTTCATCTGAAACGGACACAGTTAAATTTTCTTGTCAAAGTTGTTGGTTTTGTACCGTTGGGTGATGCTTTGCTCAGAAAATCGTTTGCTCCCTATTAGGGGGGTCTTTTTCGTCCAAAACGGACACAATCGATTTTTCTACTCAAACTTGGTATTTTGCTCTGTAAGCCTTTTTCACTCGAAAAAAATGGTGTTTTTAATCTGAAACGGACATAGGTCAATTTTCTTTTCAACCAAAAGAGTGGCGTTTGTCGTCCAAAACGGTCGCAATTGATTTTCGGGTCAAACTTGTTCTTTTTTTTTTTGCCTTTTGGGTTGGTTTCGCTCAGTAAGCTGTCGCCACCCATAAAAATGGTATTTTTCGATTGAATCGGACACAGTTGAATTTTCCCGTCAAACTTGGCCTTTTCGTGCCGTTTGGTGATGTTAATCTCAGAAGATCATTTGCTCCCTAGAAGTGGGGGTGTTTTTCGTAAAAAACGGACACAATTGATTTTTCTACTCGAACTTGGTATTTTACTCTGTAAGCCGTTTCCACTCGAAAAAATGGTGTTTTTAGTCTGAAACGGACACAGGTCAATTTTCTTTTCACCCAAAAGAGTGGCGTTTGTCGTCCAAAACGGTCGCAATTGATTTTCGGGTCAGACTTGGTTTTTTTTTGCCTTTTGGGTTGGTTTCGCTCAGTAAGCTGTCGCCACCCATAAAAATGGTATTTTTCGATTGAATGGGATACTGTTGAATTTTCTCGTCAAACTTGGCCTTTTCGTGCCGTTTGGTGATGTTTTGCTCACAAAATCGTTTGCCCCCTAGAAGTGGGGGTGTTTTTCGTAAAAAACGGACACAATCGATTTTTCCACTCCAACTTGGGCTTTTTGGGCCATTTGGGGGTGTTTTACTTAGAAGGTCGTTTCGACTTGAGAAAGTGGCATTTTTCGTCCGAAATGGACACAGTTGAATTTTCTGGCCAAATTGGTCTTTTTGGGCCGTTTGGGGTCATTTTTCTCAGAAGGTCGTTTGCACCCTAAAAGGTGGTGTTTTTCGTCCATAACGGACACAATTGAATTTTCTACTCAAACTTGGTCGTTTTGGGCATTTTCGGGGATCGTTCGACCTAGAATTTTGTTTCCAACTAAAAAAAGTGGTGTCTTTCGTCCAAAACGGAGACGTTTGACTTTTTCCATTAAAACTTGGTGTTTTTGCCCCATTGATGACGTTTTGCCGAGAATGTCGTTTCGGCCAAAAAAAGTGGATTCTTTCGTCTAAAACGGACGCACTTTATTTTCTGGTCAAACTTGGTCTGTTTTTGCCTTTTGCGAAGGTTTCGCTCTCTAAGCCTTTGCCACCCAAAAAAGCAGCGTATTTTTCGTCTAAAACGGACACAAATGAATTTTCTTGTCAAACTTATTCGTTTTGTACCGTTTACTGATGCTTTGCCCAGAAAATCGTTTGCTCCCCATTAGGGGGGTCTTTTTCGTCCAAAACGGACACAATCGATTTTTCTACTCAAACTTGGTATTTTGCTCTGTAAGCTGTTTCCACTGAAAAAAATGGTGTTTTTAGTCTGAAACGGACACAGGTCAATTTTCTTTTCACCCAAAAGAGTGGCGTTTGTCGTCCAAAACGGTCGTAATCGATTTTCGGGTCAAACTTGGTTTTTTTTTTTTTTGCCTTTTGGGTTGGTTTCTCTCAGTAAGCTGTCGCCAGCCATAAAAATGGTATTTTTCGATTGAATCGGACACAGTTGAATTTTCTCGTCAAACTTGGCCTTTTCGTGCCGTTTGGTGATGTTAATCTCAGAAGATCGTTTGCTCCCTAGAAGTGGGGGTGTTTTTCGTAAAAAACGGACACAATTGATTTTTCTACTCGAACTTGGGTTTTTGGGCCATTTGGGGGTGTTTTACTTAGAAGGTCGTTTCGACTTGAGAAAGTGGCATTTTTCGTCCGAAATAGACACAGTTGAATTTTCTGGCCAAATTGGTCTTTTTGGGCCGTTTGGGGTCATTTTTCTCAGATGGTCGTTTGCACCCTAAACGGTGGTGTTTTTCGTCCATAACGGACACAATTGAATTTTCTACTCAAACTTGGTCGTTTTGGGCATTTTCGGGGATCGTTCGACCTAGAATTTCGTTTCCAACTAAAAAACGTGGTGTCTTTCGTCCAAAACGGACAAGTTTGACTTTTTCCATTAAAACTTGGTGTTTTTGCCCCATCGATGACGTTTTGCCGAGAATGTCGTTTCTGCCAAAAAAAAGTGGTTTCTTTCGTCCAAAACGGACGCACTTTATTTTCTGGTCAAACTTGGTCTGTTTTTGCCTTTTGGGTTGGTTTCGCTCTCTAAGCCGTTGCCACCCAAAAAGGCAGGGTATTTTTCGTCTGAAACGGACACAATTGAATTTTCTTGTCAAACTTATTCGTTTTGTACCGTTTGCTGATGCTATGCTCAGAGAATCGTTTGCTCCCTATTAGGGGGGTCTTTTTCGTCCAAAACGGATACAATCGCTTTTTCTACTCAAACTTGGTATTTTGCTCTGTAAGCCGTTTCCACTCGAAAAAATTGTGATTTTAGTCTGAAACGGACACAGGTCAATTTTCTTTTTACCCAAAAGAGTGGCGTTTGTCGTCCAAAACGGTCGCAATTGATTTTCGGGTCAGACTTGGTTTTTTTTTTTGCCTTTTGGGTTGGTTTCGCTCAGTAAGCTGTCGCCACCCATAAAAATGGTATTTTTCGATTGAATGGGACACTGTTGAATTTTCTCGTCAAACTTGGCCTTTTCGTGCCGTTTGGTGATGTTTTGCTCACAAAATCGTTTGCCCCCTAGAAGTGGGGGTGTTTTTCGTCAAAAACGGACACAATCGATTTTTCCACTCCAACTTGGGCTTTTTGGGCCATTTGGGGGTGTTTTACTTAGAAGGTCGTTTCGACTTGAGAAAGTGGCATTTTTCGTCCGAAATGGACACAGTTGAATTTTCTGGCCAAATTGGTCTTTTTGGGCCGTTTGGGGTCATTTTTCTCAGAAGGTCGTTTGCACCCTAAAAGGTGGTGTTTTTCGTCCATAACGGACACAATTGAATTTTCTACTCAAACTTGGTCGTTTTGGGCATTTTCGGGGATCGTTCGACCTAGAATTTTGTTTCCAACTAAAAAAAGTGGTGTCTTTCGTCCAAAACGGAGATGTTTGACTTTTTCCATTAAAACTTGGTGTTTTTGCCCCATCGATGACGTTTTGCCGAGAATGTCGTTTCTGCCAAAAAAAGTGGATTCTTTCGTCTAAAACGGACGCACTTTATTTTCTGGTCAAACTTGGTCTGTTTTTGCCTTTTGCGAAGGTTTCGCTCTCTAAGCCGTTGCCACCCAAAAAAGCAGGGTATTTTTCGTCTAAAACGGACACAAATGAATTTTCTTGTCAAACTTATTCGTTTTGTACCGTTTACTGATGCTTTGCCCAGAAAATCATTTGCTCCCCATTAGGGGGGTCTTTTTCGTCCAAAACGGACACAATCGATTTTTCTACTCAAACTTGGTATTTTGCTCTGTAAGCCGTTTCCACTGAAAAAAATGGTGTTTTTAGTCTGAAACGGACACAGGTCAATTTTCTTTTCACCCAAAAGAGTGGCGTTTGTCGTCCAAAACGGTCGTAATCGATTTTCGGGTGAAACTTGGTTTTTTTTTTTTTGCCTTTTGGGTTGGTTTCTCTCAGTAAGCTGTCGCCAGCCATAAAAATGGTATTTTTCGATTGAATCGGACACAGTTGAATTTTCTCGTCAAACTTGGCCTTTTCGTGCCGTTTGGTGATGTTAATCTCAGAAGATCGTTTGCTCCCTAGAAGTGGGGGTGTTTTTCGTAAAAAACGGACACAATTGATTTTTCTACTCGAACTTGGGTTTTTGGGCCATTTGGGGGTGTTTTACTTAGAAGGTCGTTTCGACTTGAGAAAGTGGCATTTTTCGTCCGAAATAGACACAGTTGAATTTTCTGGCCAAATTGGTCTTTTTGGGCCGTTTGGGGTCATTTTTCTCAGATGGTCGTTTGCACCCTAAAAGGTGGTGTTTTTCGTCCATAACGGACACAATTGAATTTTCTTCTCGAACTTGGTCGTTTTGGGCATTTTCGGGGATCGTTCGACCTAGAATTTCGTTTCCAACTAAAAAAAGTGTTGTCTTTCTTCCAAAACGGATACGTTTGACTTTTTCCGTTAAAAGTTGGGGTTTTTGCCCCATCAATGAAGTTTTGCCGAGAATGTCGTTTCCGCCAAAAAAAGTGGTTTCTTTCGTCCAAAACGGACGCAATTTATTTTCTGGTCAAACTTGGTTTGTTTTTGCCTTTTGGGTTGGTTTCGCTCTCTAAGCCGTTGCCACCCAAAAAAGCATGGTATTTTTTGTCTGAAACGGACACAGTTGAATTTTCTCGTCAAACTTGGCCTTTTCGTGCCGTTTGGTGATGTTAATGTCAGAAGATCATTTGCTCCCTAGAAGTGGGGGTGTTTTTCGTAAAAAACGGACACAATTGATTTTTCTACTCAAAGTTGGTATTTTGCTCTGTAAGCCGTTTCCACTCGAAAAAAATGGTGTTTTTAGTCTGAAACGGACACAGGTCAAATTTTTTTTCACCCAAAAGAGTGGCGTTTGTCGTCCAAAACGGTCGCAATCGATTTTCGGGTCAAACTTCGTTTTTTTTTTTGCATTTTGGGTTGGTTTCGCTCAGTAAGCTGTCGCCACCCATAAAAATGGTATTTTTCAATTGAATCGGACACAGTTGAACTTTCTCGTCAAACTTGGCCTTTTCGTGCCGTTTGGTGATGTTAATCTCAGAAGATCGTTTGCTCCCTAGAAGTGGGGGTCTTTTTCATAAAAAACGGACACAATTGATTTTTCTACTCGAGCTTCGACTTTTTGGGCCATTTGGGGGTGTTTTACTTAGAAGGTCGTTTCGACTTGAGAAAGTGGCATTTTTCGTCCGAAATGGACACAGTTGAATTTTCTGGCCAAATTGGTCTTTTTGGGCCGTTTGGGGTCATTTTTCTCAGATGGTCGTTTGCACCCTAAAATGTGGTGTTTTTCATCCATAACGGACACAATTGAATTTTCTTCTCAAACTTGGTCGCTTTGGGCATTTTCGGGGATCGTTCGACGTAGAATTTCGTTTCTAACTAAAAAAAGTGGTGTCTTTCTTCCAAAACGGATACGTTTGACTTTTTCCATTAAAACTTTGTGTTCTTGCCCCATCGATGATGTTTTGCCGAGAATGTCGTTTCTGCCAAAAAAAAAGTGGTTTCTTTCGTCCAAAACGGACGCACTTTATTTTCTGGTCAAACTTGGTCCGTTTTTGCCTTTTGGGTTCGTTTCGCTCTCTAAGCCGTTGCCACCCAAAAAACTGTGGTATTTTTCACCCGAAATGGACACAGTTAAATTTTCTTGTCAAAGTTGTTGGTTTTGTACTGTTTGGTGATGCTTTGCTTAGAAATTCGTTTGCTTCCTATTAGCGGGGTCTTTTTCGTCCAAAACGGACACAATCGATTTTTCTACTCAAACTTGGTATTTTGCTCTGTAAGCCGTTTCCACTCGAACAAATGGTGTTTTTAGTGTGAAACAGACACAGGTCAATTTTCTTTTCACCCAAAAGAGTGGCGTTTGTCGTCCATAACGGTCGCAATTGATTTTTGGGTCAGACTTGGTTTTTTTCTTTGCCTTTTGGGTTGGTTTCACTCAGTAAGCTGTCGCCACGCATAAAAAGGGTATTTTTCGATTGAATCGGACACAGTTGAATTTTCTCGTCAAACTTGGCCTTTTCGTGCCGTTTGGTGATGTTAATCTCAGAAGATCGTTTGCTCCCTAGAAGTGGGGGTGTTTTTCGTAAAAAACGGACACAATTGATTTTTCTACTGGAACTTGGGCTTTTTGGGCCATTTGGGGGTGTTTTACTTAGAAGGTCGTTTCGACTTGAGAAAGTGGCATTTTTCGTCCGAAATGGACACAGTTGAATTTTCAGGCCAAATTGGTCTTTTTAGGCCGTTTGGGGTCATTTTTCTCAGATGGTCGTTTGCACCCTAAAAGGTGGTGTTTTTCGTCCATAACGGACACAATTGAATTTTCTTCTCAAACTTGGTCGCTTTGGGCATTTTCGGGGATCGTTCGACGTAGAATTTCGTTTCTAACTAAAAAAAGTGGTGTCTTTCTTCCAAAACGGATACGTTTGACTTTTTCCATTAAAACTTTGTGTTCTTGCCCCATCGATGACGTTTTGCCGAGAATGTCGTTTCTGCAAAAAAAAAAAGTGGTTTCTTTCTTCCAAAACGGACGCACTTTATTTTCTAGTCAAATTTGTTCTGTTTTTGCCTTTTCGGTTGGTTTCCCTCTCTAAGCCGTTACCACCCATAAAGGCATGGTATTTTTCATCTGAAACGGACACAGTTAAATTTTCTTGTCAAAGTTGTTGGTTTTGTACCGTTGGGTGATGCTTTGCTCAGAAAATCGTTTGCTCCCTATTAGGGGGGTCTTTTTCGTCCAAAACGGACACAATCGATTTTTCTACTCAAACTTGGTATTTTGCTCTGTAAGCCTTTTTCACTCGAAAAAAATGGTGTTTTTAATCTGAAACGGACATAGGTCAATTTTCTTTTCAACCAAAAGAGTGGCGTTTGTCGTCCAAAACGGTCGCAATTGATTTTCGGGTCAAACTTGTTCTTTTTTTTTTGCCTTTTGGGTTGGTTTCGCTCAGTAAGCTGTCGCCACCCATAAAAATGGTATTTTTCGATTGAATCGGACACAGTTGAATTTTCCCGTCAAACTTGGCCTTTTCGTGCCGTTTGGTGATGTTAATCTCAGAAGATCATTTGCTCCCTAGAAGTGGGGGTGTTTTTCGTAAAAAACGGACACAATTGATTTTTCTACTCGAACTTGGTATTTTACTCTGTAAGCCGTTTCCACTCGAAAAAATGGTGTTTTTAGTCTGAAACGGACACAGGTCAATTTTCTTTTCACCCAAAAGAGTGGCGTTTGTCGTCCAAAACGGTCGCAATTGATTTTCGGGTCAGACTTGGTTTTTTTTTTGCCTTTTGGGTTGGTTTCGCTCAGTAAGCTGTCGCCACCCATAAAAATGGTATTTTTCGATTGAATGGGATACTGTTGAATTTTCTCGTCAAACTTGGCCTTTTCGTGCCGTTTGGTGATGTTTTGCTCACAAAATCGTTTGCCCCCTAGAAGTGGGGGTGTTTTTCGTCAAAAACGGACACAATCGATTTTTCCACTCCAACTTGGGCTTTTTGGGCCATTTGGGGGTGTTTTACTTAGAAGGTCGTTTCGACTTGAGAAAGTGGCATTTTTCGTCCGAAATGGACACAGTTGAATTTTCTGGCCAAATTGGTCTTTTTGGGCCGTTTGGGGTCATTTTTCTCAGAAGGTCGTTTGCACCCTAAAAGGTGGTGTTTTTCGTCCATAACGGACACAATTGAATTTTCTACTCAAACTTGGTCGTTTTGGGCATTTTCGGGGATCGTTCGACCTAGAATTTTGTTTCCAACTAAAAAAAGTGGTGTCTTTCGTCCAAAACGGAGACGTTTGACTTTTTCCATTAAAACTTGGTGTTTTTGCCCCATTGATGACGTTTTGCCGAGAATGTCGTTTCGGCCAAAAAAAGTGGATTCTTTCGTCTAAAACGGACGCACTTTATTTTCTGGTCAAACTTGGTCTGTTTTTGCCTTTTGCGAAGGTTTCGCTCTCTAAGCCTTTGCCACCCAAAAAAGCAGCGTATTTTTCGTCTAAAACGGACACAAATGAATTTTCTTGTCAAACTTATTCGTTTTGTACCGTTTACTGATGCTTTGCCCAGAAAATCGTTTGCTCCCCATTAGGGGGGTCTTTTTCGTCCAAAACGGACACAATCGATTTTTCTACTCAAACTTGGTATTTTGCTCTGTAAGCTGTTTCCACTGAAAAAAATGGTGTTTTTAGTCTGAAACGGACACAGGTCAATTTTCTTTTCACCCAAAAGAGTGGCGTTTGTCGTCCAAAACGGTCGTAATCGATTTTCGGGTCAAACTTGGTTTTTTTTTTTTTGCCTTTTGGGTTGGTTTCTCTCAGTAAGCTGTCGCCAGCCATAAAAATGGTATTTTTCGATTGAATCGGACACAGTTGAATTTTCTCGTCAAACTTGGCCTTTTCGTGCCGTTTGGTGATGTTAATCTCAGAAGATCGTTTGCTCCCTAGAAGTGGGGGTGTTTTTCGTAAAAAACGGACACAATTGATTTTTCTACTCGAACTTGGGTTTTTGGGCCATTTGGGGGTGTTTTACTTAGAAGGTCGTTTCGACTTGAGAAAGTGGCATTTTTCGTCCGAAATAGACACAGTTGAATTTTCTGGCCAAATTGGTCTTTTTGGGCCGTTTGGGGTCATTTTTCTCAGATGGTCGTTTGCACCCTAAACGGTGGTGTTTTTCGTCCATAACGGACACAATTGAATTTTCTACTCAAACTTGGTCGTTTTGGGCATTTTCGGGGATCGTTCGACCTAGAATTTCGTTTCCAACTAAAAAACGTGGTGTCTTTCGTCCAAAACGGACAAGTTTGACTTTTTCCATTAAAACTTGGTGTTTTTGCCCCATCGATGACGTTTTGCCGAGAATGTCGTTTCTGCCAAAAAAAAGTGGTTTCTTTCGTCCAAAACGGACGCACTTTATTTTCTGGTCAAACTTGGTCTGTTTTTGCCTTTTGGGTTGGTTTCGCTCTCTAAGCCGTTGCCACCCAAAAAGGCAGGGTATTTTTCGTCTGAAACGGACACAATTGAATTTTCTTGTCAAACTTATTCGTTTTGTACCGTTTGCTGATGCTATGCTCAGAGAATCGTTTGCTCCCTATTAGGGGGGTCTTTTTCGTCCAAAACGGATACAATCGCTTTTTCTACTCAAACTTGGTATTTTGCTCTGTAAGCCGTTTCCACTCGAAAAAATTGTGATTTTAGTCTGAAACGGACACAGGTCAATTTTCTTTTTACCCAAAAGAGTGGCGTTTGTCGTCCAAAACGGTCGCAATTGATTTTCGGGTCAGACTTGGTTTTTTTTTTTGCCTTTTGGGTTGGTTTCGCTCAGTAAGCTGTCGCCACCCATAAAAATGGTATTTTTCGATTGAATGGGACACTGTTGAATTTTCTCGTCAAACTTGGCCTTTTCGTGCCGTTTGGTGATGTTTTGCTCACAAAATCGTTTGCCCCCTAGAAGTGGGGGTGTTTTTCGTCAAAAACGGACACAATCGATTTTTCCACTCCAACTTGGGCTTTTTGGGCCATTTGGGGGTGTTTTACTTAGAAGGTCGTTTCGACTTGAGAAAGTGGCATTTTTCGTCCGAAATGGACACAGTTGAATTTTCTGGCCAAATTGGTCTTTTTGGGCCGTTTGGGGTCATTTTTCTCAGAAGGTCGTTTGCACCCTAAAAGGTGGTGTTTTTCGTCCATAACGGACACAATTGAATTTTCTACTCAAACTTGGTCGTTTTGGGCATTTTCGGGGATCGTTCGACCTAGAATTTTGTTTCCAACTAAAAAAAGTGGTGTCTTTCGTCCAAAACGGAGACGTTTGACTTTTTCCATTAAAACTTGGTGTTTTTGCCCCATCGATGACGTTTTGCCGAGAATGTCGTTTCTGCCAAAAAAAGTGGATTCTTTCGTCTAAAACGGACGCACTTTATTTTCTGGTCTAACTTGGTCTGTTTTTGCCTTTTGCGAAGGTTTCGCTCTCTAAGCCGTTGCCACCCAAAAAAGCAGGGTATTTTTCGTCTAAAACGGACACAAATGAATTTTCTTGTCAAACTTATTCGTTTTGTACCGTTTACTGATGCTTTGCCCAGAAAATCGTTTGCTCCCCATTAGGGGGGTCTTTTTCGTCCAAAACGGACACAATCGATTTTTCTACTCAAACTTGGTATTTTGCTCTGTAAGCCGTTTCCACTGAAAAAAATGGTGTTTTTAGTCTGAAACGGACACAGGTCAATTTTCTTTTCACCCAAAAGAGTGGCGTTTGTCGTCCAAAACGGTCGTAATCGATTTTCGGGTGAAACTTGGTTTTTTTTTTTTTGCCTTTTGGGTTGGTTTCTCTCAGTAAGCTGTCGCCAGCCATAAAAATGGTATTTTTCGATTGAATCGGACACAGTTGAATTTTCTCGTCAAACTTGGCCTTTTCGTGCCGTTTGGTGATGTTAATCTCAGAAGATCGTTTGCTCCCTAGAAGTGGGGGTGTTTTTCGTAAAAAACGGACACAATTGATTTTTCTACTGGAACTTGGGCTTTTTGGGCCATTTGGGGGTGTTTTACTTAGAAGGTCGTTTCGACTTGAGAAAGTGGCATTTTTCGTCCGAAATGGACACAGTTGAATTTTCTGGCCAAATTGGTCTTTTTGGGCCGTTTGGGGTCATTTTTCTCAGATGGTCGTTTGCACCCTAAAATGTGGTGTTTTTCGTCCATAACGGACACAATTGAATTTTCTTCTCAAACTTGGTCGCTTTGGGCATTTTCGGGGATCGTTCGACGTAGAATTTCGTTTCTAACTAAAAAATGTGGTGTCTTTCTTCCAAAACGGATACATTTGACTTTTTTCATTAAAACTTGGTGTTCTTGCCCCATCGATGACGTTTTGCCGAGAATGTCGTTTCTGCCAAAAAAAAAGTGGTTTCTTTCTTCCAAAACGGACGCACTTTATTTTCTAGTCAAATTTGGTCTGTTTTTGCCTTTTCGGTTGGTTTCCCTCTCTAAGCCGTTACCACCCATAAAGGCATGGTATTTTTCATCTGAAACGGACACATTTAAATTTTCTTGTCAAAGTTGTTGGTTTTGTACCGTTGGGTGATGCTTTGCTCAGAAAATCGTTTGCTCCCTATTAGGGGGGTCTTTTTCGTCCAAAATGGACACAATCGATTTTTCTACTCAAACTTGGTATTTTGCTCTGTAAGCCTTTTTCACTCGAAAAAAATGGTGTTTTTAATCTGAAACGGACATAGGTCAATTTTCTTTTCAACCAAAAGAGTGGCGTTTGTCGTCCAAAACGGTCGCAATTGATTTTCGGGTCAAACTTGTTTTTTTTTTTTTGCCTTTTGGGTTGGTTTCGCTCAGTAAGCTGTCACCACCCATAAAAATGGTATTTTTCGATTGAATCGGACACAGTTGAATTTTCTCGTCAAACTTGGCCTTTTCGTGCCGTTTGGTGATGTTAATCTCAGAAGATCATTTGCTCCCTAGAAGTGGGGGTGTTTTTCGTAAAAAACGGACACAAATGATTTTTCTACTCGAACTTGGGCTTTTTGGGCCATTTTGGGGTGGTTTACTTAGAAGGTCGTTTCGACTTGAGAAAGTGGCATTTTTCGTCGGAAATGGACACAGTAAAATTTTCTGGCCAAATTGGTCTTTTTGGGCCGTTTGGGGTCATTTTTCTCAGATGGTCGTTTGCACCCTAAAAGGTGGTGTTTTTCGTTCATAACGGACACATTTGAATTTTCTTCTCAAACTTGGTCGTTTTGGGCAATTTCGGGGATCGTTCGACCTAGAATTTCGTTTCCAACTAAGAAAAGTGGTGTCTTTCTTCCAAAACGGATACGTTTGACTTTTTCCATTAAAACTTGGTGTTTTTGCCCCATCGATGACGTTTTGCCGAGAATGTCGTTTCTGCCAAAAAAAATTGGTTTCTTTCGTCCAAAACGGACGTACTTTATTTTCTGGTCTAACTTGGTCTGTTTTTGCCTTTTCGGTTGGTTTCGCTCTCTAAGCCGTTGCCACCCAAAAAGGCATGGTATTTTTCGTCTGAAACGGACACAATTGAATTTTGTTGTCAAACTTATTCGTTTTGTACCGTTTGGTGATGCTTTGCTCAGAAAATCGTTTGCACCCTATTAGGGGGGTCTTTTTCGTCCAAAACGGACACAATCGATTTTTCTTCTCAAACTTGGTATTTTGCTCTGTAAGCCGTTTTCACTCGAAAAAAATGGTGTTTTTAGTCTGAAACGGACACAGGTCAATTTTCTTTTCAACCAAAAGAGTGGCGTTTGTCGTCCAAAACGGTCGCAATTGATTTTCGGGTCAAACTTGTTTTTTTTTTTTTGCCTTTTGGGTTGGTTTCGCTCAGTAAGCTGTCACCACTCATAAAAATGGTATTTTTCGATTGAATCGGACACAGTTGAATTTTCTTGTCAAACTTGGCCGTTTCGTGCCGTTTGGTGATGTTAATCTCAGAAGATCATTTGCTCCCTAGAAGTGGGGGTGTTTTTCGTAGAAAACGGACACAATTGATTTTTCTACTCGAACTTGGGCTTTTTGGGCCATTTTGGGGTGTTTTACTTAGAAGGTCGTTTCGACTTGAGAAAGTGGCATTTTTCGTCGGAAATGGACACAGTAAAATTTTCTGGCCAAATTGGTCTTTTTGGGCCATTTGGGGTCATTTTTCTCAGACGGTCGTTTGCACCCTAAAAGGTGGTGTTTTTCGTTCATAACGGACACATTTGAATTTTCTTCTCAAACTTGGTCGTTTTGGGCAATTTCGGGGATCGTTCGACCTAGAATTTCGTTTCCAACTAAGAAAAGTGGTGTCTTTCTTCCAAAACGGATACGTTTAACTTTTTCCATTAAAACTTGGTGTTTTTGCCCCATCGATGACGTTTTGCCGAGAATGTGGTTTCTGCCAAAAAAAAGTGGTTTCTTTCGTCCAAAACGGACGCACTTTATTTTCTGGTCAAACTTGGTCCGTTTTTGCCTTTTCGGTTGGTTTCGCTCTCTAAGCCGTTGCCACCCAAAAAGGCATGGTATTTTTTCGTCTGAAACGGACACTATTGAATTTTCTTGTCAAACTTATTCGTTTTGTACCGTTTGGTGATGCTTTGCTCAGAAAATCGTTTGCTCCCTATTAGGGGGGTCTTTTTCGTCGAAAACGGACACAATCGATTTTTCTACTCAAACTTGGTATTTTGCTCTGTCAGCCGTTTTCACTCGAAAAAATGGTGTTTTTAGTCTGAAACGGACACAGGTCAATTTTCTTTTCACCCAAAAGAGTGGCGTTTGTCGTCCAAAATGGTCGCAATTAATTTTCGGGTCAAACTTGTTTTTTTTTTGCCTTTTGGGTTGGTTTCGCTCAGTAAGCTGTCGCCACCCATAAAAATGGTATTTTTTGATTGAATCGGACACAGTTGAATTTTCTCGTCAAACTTGGCCTTTTCGTGCCGTTTGGTGATGTTAATCTCAGAAGATCGTTTGCTCCCTAGAAGTGGGGGTGTTTTTCGTAAAAAACGGACACAATTGATTTTTCTACTCGAACTTGGGTTTTTGGGCCATTTGGGGGTGTTTTACTTAGAAGGTCCTTTCGACTTGAGAAAGTGGCATTTTTCGTCCGAAATGGACACAGTAAAATTTTCTGGCCAAATTGGTCTTTTTGGGCCGTTTGGGGTCATTTTTCTCAGATGGTCGTTTGCACCCTAAAAGGTGGTGTTTTTCGTTCATAACGGACACATTTGAATTTTCTTCTCAAACTTGGTCGTTTTGGGCAATTTCGGGGATCGTTCGACCTAGAATTTCGTTTCCAACTAAGAAAAGTGGTGTCTTTCTTCCAAAACGGATACGTTTGACTTTTTCCATTAAAACTTGGTGTTTTTGCCCCATCGATGACGTTTTGCCGAGAATGTCGTTTCTGCCAAAAAAAATTGGTTTCTTTCGTCCAAAACGGACGTACTTTATTTTCTGGTCTAACTTGGTCTGTTTTTGCCTTTTCGGTTGGTTTCGCTCTCTAAGCCGTTGCCACCCAAAAAGGCATGGTATTTTTCGTCTGAAACGGACACAATTGAATTTTGTTGTCAAACTTATTCGTTTTGTACCGTTTGGTGATGCTTTGCTCAGAAAATCGTTTGCACCCTATTAGGGGGGTCTTTTTCGTCCAAAACGGACACAATCGATTTTTCTTCTCAAACTTGGTATTTTGCTCTGTAAGCCGTTTTCACTCGAAAAAAATGGTGTTTTTAGTCTGAAACGGACACAGGTCAATTTTCTTTTCAACCAAAAGAGTGGCGTTTGTCGTCCAAAACGGTCGCAATTGATTTTCGGGTCAAACTTGGTTTTTTTTTTTTTTTGCCTTTTGCATTGGTTTCGCTCAGTAAGTTGTTGCCACCCATAAAAATGGTATTTTTCGATTGAATCGGACACAGTTGAATTTTCTCTTCAAACTTGGCCTTTTCGTGCCGTTTGGTGATGTTAATCTCAGAAGATCGTTTGCTCCCTAGAAGTGGGGGTGTTTTTCGTAAAAAACGGACACAATTGATTTTTCTACTCGAACTTGGGCTTTTTGGGCCATTTGGGGGGTGTGTTACTTAGAAGGTCGTTTCGACTTGAGAAAGTGGCATTTTTCGTCCGAAATGGACACGGTAGAATTTTCTTGCCAAATTGGTCTTTTTGGGCTGTTTGGGGTCATTTTTCTCAGATGGTCGTTTGCACCCTAAAAGGTTGTGTTTTTCGTCCATAACGGACACAATTGAATTTTCTACTCAAACTTGGTCGTTTTGGGCATTTTCGGGGATCGTTCGACCTAGAATTTCGTTTCCAACTAAAAAAAGTGGTGTCTTTCCTCCAAAACGGATACGTTTGACTTTTTCCATTAAAACTCGGTGTTTTTGCCCCATCGATGACGTTTTGCTGAGAATGTCGTTTCTGCTAAAAAAAGTGGTTTCTTTCGTCCAAAACGGACGCAATTTATTTTCTGGTCAAACTTGGTCTGTTTTTGCCTTTTGGGTTGGTTTCGCTCTCTAAGCCGTTGCCACCCAAAAAAGCGTGGTATTTTTCGTCTGAAACGGACACAATTGAATTTTCTTGTCAAACTTATTCGTTTTGTACCGTTTGGTGATGCTTTGCTCAGAAAATCGTTTGCTCCCTATTAAGGGGGTCTTTTTCGTCCAAAACGGACACAATCGAATTTTCTACTCAAACTTGGTATTTTGCTCTGTAAGCCGTTTCCACTCGAAAAAATGGTGTTTTTAGTCTGAAACGGACACAGGTCAATTTTATTTTCACCCAAAAGAGTGGCGTTTGTCGTCCAAAACGGTCGCAATTGATTTTCGGGTCAAACTTGGTTTTTTTTTTTTTTTTTTGCCTTTTGGGTTGGTTTCGCTCAGTAAGCTGTCGCCGCCCATAAAAATGGTATTTTTCGATTGAATCGGACACAGTTGAATTTTCTCGTCATACTTGGCCTTTTCGTGCTGTTTGGTGATGTTAATCTCAGAAGATTGTTTGCTCCGTTGAAGTGGGGGTGTTTTTCGTACACAATTGATTTTTCTACTCGAACTTGGGCTTTTTGGGCCATTTGGGGGTGTTTTACTTAGAAGGTCGTTTCGAATTGAGAAAGTGGCATTTTTCGTCCGAAATGGACACAGTTAAATTTTCTGGCCAAATTGGTCTTTTTGGGCCAAGTTGAAAAACACCACCCTAAAAGGTGGTGTTTTTCATCCATAACGGACACAATTGAATTTTCTACTCAAACTTGGTCGTTTTGAGCATTTTCGAAGCGATCGACCTAGAATGTCGTTTCCAACCGAAAAAAATGGTGTTTTCGTCTTAAACGGACACAATTGGTTTTCTGGCCAAACTTGAACTTTCCAACCAAAAAAACTCCATGAAAGTGTACAACAACACATAGAGAAGAAAAATGAGCAATATGCAAAGCAAGCAAATAAGGGCCATAGACGAGTCATCTTTGAACCTGGTGATTGGGTTTGGGTGCATATGCGAAAAGAAAGATTTCCAACCCATAGGCGGACCAAGCAACATCCTAGAGGGGATGGTCCATTTCAAGTCCTTCAGAGGATCAATGATAATGCGTACAAGTTGGATCTTCCAGGTGAGTATAACGTTAGTGCTACATTTAATGTCTTTGATCTTTCTCCGTTTGATGTAGGTGAAGATTCGAGGTCGAATCCTTTTGAAGAGAGGGGGGATGATGAGAACCAACAAGCAGCATCAAAGGACACATTGCGTGTCCCGGTTGGGCCCATTACTAGGGCAAGATCCAAGAAGATCAAAGAAGCGCTTAATGGGCTAATTCAAGACCTTTCGGCTGAATCAAAAATAATAAAGCCCAAATTAGGCCCAAATGACGATCAAGACTTTTCTGGCCTTTTGGCGGCGTTTCGCTGTGAAGGTCATTTTCCACCCTATAAGGTGGTGATTTTCTTCCAAAATGGATACGTTTGACTTTTTCTATTAAAACTTGGTATTTTTGGCCCATCGATGGCGTTTTGCCGAGAATGTCGCTTCCGCCAAAAAAAAGTGGCTTTTCTCGTCCAAAACGGACAGAATTGATTTTCTGGACAAACTTGGTATGTTTTTGCCTTTTGGGGCTGTTTTGCTCTGGAAACCGTTGCGACCCAAAAAAGAATGGTATTTTTCGTCTGAAACGGACACTGTTGAATTTTCTTGGCACACTTGTCCTTTTTGTGTCGTTTGGTGATGTTTTGCTCAAAAAATCATTTCCTCCCTAAAAGGGGGGTGTTTTCGTAAAAAACGGACATGATTGATTTTTCTTCTCAAACTTGGTCTTTTCAGGCCATTTGGGGGGTGTTTTTACTTTAGAAGGTTGTTTCCCCATGAGAAAGTGGCATTTTTCGTCCGAAATAGACACAGTGGAATTTTTTGGCCAAACTTAGTCTTTTTGGGCCGTTTGGGGTCATTTTTCTCGGAAGGTCGTTTGCACTCTAAAATGTGGCGTTTTTCGTCCAAAACGGACACAATTGATTTTTCTACTCAAACTTGGTCGTTTTGGGCATTTTCGGGGCGTTCGACCTGGAATGTCGTTTCCAACTAAAAAAAGTGGTGTTTTTCTTCCAAAACGGATACGTTTGACTTTTTCTATTAAAACCTGGTGTTTTTGGCCCATCGATGACGTTTTGCCGAAAATGTCGTTTCCGCAAAAACAAATGGTTTTTTTCGTCCAAAACGGACGCAATTGATTTTATGGTCAAACTTGGTCTGTTTTTGCCTTTTGGGTTGGTTTCGCTCTCTAAGCCGTTGCACCCAAAAAAGCGTGGTATTTTTCTTCTGAAACGGACACGGTTGAATTTTCTTGTCAAACCTGTTCGTTTTGTACCGTTTGGTGATGTTTTGCTCAGAAAATCGTTTGCTCCCTAGTAGGGGGTGTTTTTCATCCAAAACGCACACAATCGATTTTTCTACTAAAACTTGGTATTTTGCTCTGTAAGCGGTTTCCACGAGAAAAAATGGTGTTTTTCGTCTGAAACGGGCACAGTTCAATTTTTTTTTCAACCAAAAGAGTGGCGTTTGTCGTCCAAAACGGTCGCAATTGATTTTCGGGTCAAACTTGGTTTTTTTTTTTTGCCTTTTGGGTTGGTTTCGCTCAGGAAGCTGTTGTGATGAGAACCAACAAGCAACATCAAAGGACACATTGTGTGTCCCGGTTGGGCCCATTACTAGGGCAAGATCCAAGAAGATAAAAGTAGCGCTTAATGGGCTAATTCAAGACCTTTCGGCTGAATCGAAAATAATAAAGCCCAAATTAGGCCCAAATGACGATCAAGGCCTAATCCATCTCATCAAAGCAAGTGAATGGGCTTAAAGCGTGATCCTGGACGGGCCAAGAATGAGACCCACGAATTTTATTTTATTTATTTTATTATTTTAAGTCTTTTAATTATTTTAGGCTGATTTGTAAGCTTGATTGCTAAGTAAATCATTTCCTTTTCCAACTAGGAATGTAAGGCGAATTAGGAAGCTTCCTTATTCTTTATTTAGCAATTAGATTTTAGGATTTCCTTTTTCCTCCATGTAGACCCACGAATTTCAAAGTGTATTAGGGTTTCTTTTCTTATTCTCTTGGCCACCTATTTAAGGGGCTTTGTAGACCTATGAATTTCACACTACTTTGATTAATAAAAATTGTGAGAGTTTTCTCTTTAGTTCTTCAGAGAACTTTTCTTGAACTTAAAAGAGTTTCTTGTGGCGTTCAAACTTATATCTTTGATTCGTGATTCATTATAATCATTGGGTCAAGATCATTATACCATTGGTTCGCGTTTCGTTCATAAACGTTGGGTCAAGGTAATCTATCTTTCAATTTCTGTATTTTTAGTTCGTTCAAAATCTGATTTAGTTTCGATCTTCGCAAAGAAACCCTAAGTTGGTTTCGGGTCTCACTAATCCTTGGTGAGGTTCGCATCATTTGGTAATCAGAGCAAGGTCTAAATCAGGTTTCATCTATCCTTTTTCTTTTTCATTCTTTCATATCTATTCCTTCATAATTTTTTTTCTTGATCAAATTATATCATCAGATCTATTGCGTTTTTTGTTCTTTTCGTTCTAATTCAAATCTGGTCCAATCTTGAAAAAAAAAAAAACGCGGTGCATCTTTGTTCTGATCATATTTTTCGTTTAAATATTGTGCTTCTTCAAATCTCAATTTAAGTTGCTGGTTAAAAAAAAAAAAAAAAAAAAAAAAAAAAAAAAAAAAAAACCGAAGCAGAAACCAAAAAAAAAAAATTGTGAAAATTCAGCAGCCCCCCCCCCCCCCCAACAAAAATTGAGAATAATTAATTTTTTCTTATTCTACTCTATAAACTTTTCTTTGTGCTCTTTTTGTTCACTTTGTTTCGTTCCTAAAATCTCATTCTTAGTGAATCAAATTGTTGTGTTTGGATTGCTACAAGGAAATTTCTGATTGAGATTGGTTAAGTTCAATAAAGAACTAAAAGAGGGAACTAAAGAGTGGAAAAAGGCAGGAGTGTGTGAGCTTATACGAGGGTAAAAGTCGAATTTGAGTGATACACGAGTGGAGTGACATAGTTTGAGTGCAAACACGTGAGGGAGTGTTTGTGGGGTTTTCTAACTTTGTTTTGCAGGTTACTAAACATATCTCGAGAAACAAACAAAGGCTCGTCCGATGAAGCACATGAAAGGATGGACATAATGGACGCAAAAATTTTCTACAAGGCCTTGGAGCAAAAGTTTCAACAGTTGAACTTGCGGTTTGATGAAGTGCATGAGCGGCTTGACAAAGTTGAGTCTAGCGCACAAAAGGGGCAGCCACCGAGAGCTCCTAATGTGCAACGAAGAGAGAGGAATCAACCTCGGTTCGTGTATGAAGATGATTATGGGGATGACCTAGATGAAGACGATCGGGCCTCTAATGCAAGCTTGGGCAGATTTGGGAGTGGACATGGGAATAGAGGAGATAGACATGGGAGCGGATTGATAATAACTTGGGAAGTATCAAGGTGAAGATACCCTCATTCTAAGGGAAAAACGATCCTGAAGCATACTTGGAGTGGGAGAAGAAGGTGGAGTTGATCTTTGAGTGCCACAACTACTTCGAGGAGAAAAAGGTAAAACTCGCTGTGATTAAGTTTATTGACTATGCGATAATATAGTGGGATCAACTTATGATAAACAGGAGAAAGAACCATGAGAGGCCTATCGTGACGTGGGCGGAAATGAAGGCCATCATGAGGAGGCGGTTTGTCCCTAGTCACTACTATAGGGACTTGTATCAGAAATTACAAAGCCTTACGCAAGGCTATCGGAGCGTGGATGATTACTACAAGGAGATGGAGGTCTCTATGATCCGGGCTAATGTCGAGGAGGATAGAAAAGCTACCATGGCAAGGTTCTTGAGTGGGTTGAATCGGGACATTGCCAACGTGGTGGAGTTGCAACATTATGTGGAGTTGGAGGACATGGTTCACATGGCCATAAAAGTGGAATGACAGCTCAAAGGAAAGGAACTCGGTCATTTCAAAATTCAAGCTCCTCTAATTCATGGAGGCCGAATGGGAGGAAGGACGAAGGGGCTGTTTCAAAGTCCAAAATGGAACCCCCAAAAAGGAGAGATGATGTTCCCATTGCCAACAAAGGTAAAACCGAAACCCAAACTCGTAATCGTAATATTAAATGTTTTCGTTGTTTGGGAATAGGTCACATAGCCTCACAATGCCCAAATAAGAGGACCATGATTGCACGTGTTGATGGAGAGGTGGAAACCGAAAGTGAGAGTGATGATGACCAAATGCCACAACTTGAAGATGCTTGTGATGATGATGTGGAGTACCCAGTGGAGGGAGATTCACTTGTGGCAAGGCGTGCTCTAAGTGCCCAAGTTGCGGAGGATGAAATGGAACAGCAAAGGGAGAATATATTTCATACTAGAAGCCACGTCAACAACAAGGTATGTAGTATGATCATTGATGGGGGAAGTTGCACTAATGTGGCTAGCACTACTTTAGTAGAAAAATTGAATTTACATACCTTGAAACACCCTAGACCTTATAAATTGCAGTGGTTGAATGATTGTGGGGAGGTTCGGGTAAGTAAACAAGTGTTAGTTTCCTTTTCGATTGGGAAGTACAAGGATGAAGTACTTTGTGATGTTGTTCCAATGCATGCGGGTCACATATTGTTGGGCAGGCCATGGCAATTTGATAGGAAGGTTATTCATGACGGGTTCAAGAATAGGCACTCATTCTTCAAGACAATAAAACCATTACTCTTGTGCCGTTGACTCCAAAACAAGTGTATGAGGATCAAATGAAATTGAAAAGAGAGAATGAGTTGAAAAAAACTTGTGAGACCGAGAGTTCAAAAAACGATGAGGAAAAAAAGAGTGGAAACATAAAAGAGAGTGAAAAGCAAAAAAGAAGTGGAAAAAATGAGAGAAAAACAGAGAAACAAGTGAGCTTTTATGCTAAGGCGAGTGATATCAAGGGTGCTTTGTATGCAAACCGGCCTATATTTGTACTATTGTACAAAGAGGCGTGTTTTAGTGCTAACAAATTTGACCAATCTTTGCCTAGTGTTGTTGTTTCTTTGTTGCAGGAATTTGAGGACGTGTTCCCTAACGATGTGCCTAGTGGATTGCCACCTATTCGAGGCATTGAGCATCAAATTGACTTTGTGCCGGGTGCAACAATTCCTAACCGACCAGCCTATAGGAGTAATCCAGAGGAGACGAAGAAACTTCAAAGGCAAGTGGAGGAGTTGTTAGCCAAGGGACACGTAAGAGAGAGCATGAGTCCGTGCGCAGTACCGGTACTACTTGTGCCTAAGAAGGATAGAACTTGGCGTATGTGTGTTGATTGCCGAGCTATTAACAACATTACGGTAAAGTATCGACATCCTATTCCTAGGCTAGATGACATGTTAGATGAGTTGCATGGGTCATGTATTTTCACTAAAATTGATTTGAAAAGTGGGTATCACCAAATTAGGATGAAAGAAGGTGATGAATGGAAAACTGCCTTTAAAACTAAATATGGATTGTATGAGTGGTTGGTAATGCCTTTTGGGTTGACTAATACACCAAGTACATTCATGAGGTTAATGAATCATGCTTTGCGTGCGTTTATAGGCAAGTTTGTTGTTGTCTATTTTGATGATATTTTGGTGTATAGTAGGAGCTTAGATGAGCATATTGATCATTAGGCTAATTTGTAAGCTTGATTGCCAAGTAAATCACTTCCTTTTCCAACTAGGAATATAAGACAAATTAGGAAGCTTCCTTATTCTTTATTTAGCAATTAGATTTTAGGATTTCCTTTTTCCTCCATGTAGACCCACGAATTTCAAAGTGTATTAGGGTTTCTTTTCTTATTCTCTTGGCCACCTATTTAAGGGGCTTTGTGGACCTATGAATTTCACACTACTTTGATTAATAAAAATTGTGAGAGTTTTCTCTTTAGTTCTTCAGAGAACTTTTCTTAAACTTATCAAGAGTTTCTTGTTGCGTTCAAACTTATATCTTTGATTCGTGATTCATTATAATCATTGGGTCAAGATCATTATACCATTGGTTCGCGTTTCGTTCATAAACGTTGGGTCAAGGTAATCTATCTTTCAATTTCTGTATTTTTAGCTCGTTCAAAATCTGATTTAGTTTCGATCTTCGCAAAGAAACCCTAAGTTGGTTTCGGGTCTCACTAATCCTTGGTGAGGTTCGCATCATGTTGCCACCCATAAAAATAGTATTTTTCGATTGAATCGGACACAGTTGAATTTTCTCGTCAAACTTGGTCTTTTCGTGCCTTTGGTGATGTTAATCTCAGAAGATCGTTTGCTCCCTAGAAGTGTGGGTGTTTTTCGTAAAAAACGGACACAATTGATTTTTCTACACGAACTTGGGCTTTTTGGGCCATTTGGGGGAGTTATACTTAGAAGGTTGTTTCCACTTGAGAAAGTGGCGTTTTTCGTCCAAAATGGACACAGTTGAATTTTCTGGCCAAATTGGTCTTTTTGGGCCGTTTGGGGTCATTTTTCTCAGATGGTCGTTTGCACTAAAAAAGGTAGTGTTTTTCGTCCAAAATGGACACAATTGATTTTTCTACTCAAACTTGGTCGTTTTTGGCATTTTCGGGGCGTTCAACCTAGAATGTCATTTCTAACAAAAAAAAGTGGTGTTTTTTGTTCAAAATGGACACAATTGATTTTCTGGCCAAACTTGCACTTTTCTGGCCTTTTGGCAAAGTTTCGCTGTGAAGGTTGTTTCCACCCTATAAGGTGGTGTTTTTCTTCTAAAATGGATACATTTGACTTTTTCTATTAAAACTTGGTGTTTTTGGCCCATCGATGACGTTTTGCCGAGAATGTCGTTTTCGCAAAAAAAAAGTGGTTTTTTTCGTCCAAAACGGACGCAATTGATTTTCTGGTCAAACTTGGTTTGTTTTTGCCTTTTGGGTTGGTTTCTCTGTCTAAGCCGTTGCCACAGAAAAAAGCATGGTATTTTTCGTCTGAAACGGACAATGTTGAATTTTCTTGTCAAACTTGTTCGTTTTGTACCATTTGGTGATGTTTTGCTCAGAAAATCGTTTTCTCCCTAGTAGGGGGTGTTTTTCGTCCAAAACGGATACAATCGGTTTTTCTACTCGAATTTGGTATTTTGCTCTGTAAGCCATTTCCACCCGAAAAAATGGTGTTTTTAGTCTAAAACGGACACAGTTGAATTTTGTTTTGACCCAAAAGAGTGGCGTTTGTAGTCCAAAACGGTCGCAATTGATTTTCGGGTCAAACTTGGTTTTTTTTTTTGCCTTTTCGGTTGGTTTCGCTCAATAAGCTGTTGTCACCCATAAAAATGGTATTTTTCGACTGAAACAGACACAATTGAATTTTCTCGTCAAACTTGGTCTTTTCGGGCCGTTTGGTGATGTTAATCTCAGAAGATCGTTTGCACCCTAGAAGTGGGGGTGTTTTTGGTCAAAAACGGACACAATTGATTTTTCTATTCAAACTTGGTCTTTTTGGGCCATTTGGGGGTGTTTTACTTAGAAAGTCGTTTCCACTTGAGAAAGTGGCATTTTTCGTCCGAAATGGACACAGTTGAATTTTCTGGCCAAATTGGTCTTTTTGGGCCGTCTGGGGTCATTTTTCTCAAATGGTCGTTTGCATCCTAAAAGGTGGTGTTTTTCGTCCAAAACGGACACAATTGATTTTTCTACACAAACTTAGTTGTTTTTTGCATTTTCGGGGCGTTCGACCAAGAATTTCATTTCTAACCAAAAAAAGTGGTGTTTTTCGTCCAAAACGGACACAATTGATTTTCTGGCCAAATGTGGACTTTTCTGGCCTTTTGGCAGCGTTTCGCTGTGAAGGTCGTTTCCACCGTATATGGTGGTATTTTTCTTCCAAAACAGATACGTTTGACTTTTTCTATTAAAACTTGATGTTTTTGGCCCATCGATGGCGTTTTGCCGAGAATGTCGTTTCCGCCAAAAAAAATGATTTTTTTGTCCAAAACGGACACAATTTATTTTCTAGTCGAACTTGGTCTGTTTTTGCCTTTTGGGTTGGTTTCGCTCTCTAAGCCGTTGCCACGCAAAAAAGCATGGTATTTTTCGTCTGAAACGGACACAGTTAAATTTTCTTGTCAAACTTATTTGTTTTGTACCGTTTGGTGATACTTTGCTCAGAAAATCGTTTGCTCCCTAGTAGAGGGGGTCTTTTTCGTCCAAAACGGACACAATCGATTTTTCGACTCAAACTTGGTATTTTTCCCTGTAAGTCGTTTCCACCCGAAAAAATGGTGTTTTTGGTCTGAAACGGACACAGTTGAATTTCCTTTTCACCCAAAAGAGTGGCGTTTGTCGTCCAAAACGGTTGCAATTGATTTTCGGGACAAACTTGGTTTTTTTTTTGCCTTTTCGGTTGGTTTCGCTCAGTAAGCTGTTGCTACCCATAAAAATGGTATTTTTCGACTGAAACGGACACAGTTGAATTTTCTTGTGAAACTTGTTCGTCTTGTGCCATTTGGTGATATTTTGCTCAGAAAATCGTTTGCCCCCTAGTAGGGGGTGTTTTTCGTTCAAAACGAACACAATCGATTTTTCCACTCAAACTTGATCTTTTTGTGCCATTTGGCGGGTGTTTTTAATTAGAAGGTTGTTTCTCCTTGAGAAGTGGCATTTTTCGTCCGAAATGGACACAGTTGAATTTTCTGGCCAAACTTGGTCTTTTTGGGCCGTTTGGGGTTATTTTTCTTAGAAGGTCGTTTGCACTCTAAAACGTAGTGTTTTTCGTCCGAAACGGACACAATTGATTTTTCTACTCAAACTTGGTGGTTTTGGGCATTTTCGGAGCATTCGACCTCGAATGTCATTTCCCACCAAAAAAGTGGTTTTTTTCGTCTAAAACGGACACAATTGATTTTCTGGCCAAACTTAGGACTTTTCTGGCCTTTTGGCGGCGTTTCGCTGTGAATGTCGTTTCCACCCAATAAGGTGGTGTTTTTCTTCCAAAACGGATACGTTTGACTTTTTCTATTAAAACTTGGGGTTTTTGGCCCATCGATGACGTTTTGCCGAGAATGTCGTTTTCCGCCAAAAAAAGTGGTGTTTTTCATCCAAAATGGACGCAATTGATTTTCTGGTTAAATTTGGTCTGTTTTTGCCTTTTGGGTTGGTTTCGCTATCTAAGCCGTTGCCACCCAAAAAAGCGTGGTATTTTTCATCTAAAACGGACACAGTTAAATTTTCTTGTCAAACCTGTTCGTTTTGTACCGTTTGGTGATGTTTTTCTCAGAAAATCGTTTGCTCCCTAGTAGGGGGTATTTTTCGTCCAAAACGGGCACAATCGATTTTTCAACTAAAACTTGGTATTTTGCTCTGTAAGCCGTTTCCACCGGAAAAAATGGTGTTTTTCGTCTAAAATGGGCACAGCTCAATTTTCTTTTCACCCAAAAGAGTGGCGTTTGTCATCCAAAACGGTCGCAATTGATTTTCGGGTCAAACTTGTTTTTTTTTTTTTTGCCTTTTGGGTTGGTTTCGCTCAGTAAGCTGTTGCCACCCATAAAAATGGTTTTTTTCGATTGAATCGGACACAGTTGAATTTTCTCGTCAAACTTGGCCTTTTTGTGCCGTTTGGTGATGTTAATCTCAGAAGATCATTTGCTCCCTAGAAGTGGGGGTGTTTTTCGTCAAAAACGGACACAATTGATTTTTCTACTCGAACTTGGGCTTTTTGGGCCATTTGGGTGTGTTTTACTTAGAAGGTTGTTTCCACTTGAGAAAGTGGCGTTTTTCGTCCAAAATGGACACAGTTGAAATTTCAGGCCAAATTGGTCTTTTTGGGCTGTTTGGGGTCATTTTTCTCAGATGGTCATTTGCACCCTAAAAGGTGGTGTTTTTCGTCCAAAACGGACACAATTGAATTTTCTACTCAAACTTGGTCCTTTTTTGCTTTTTCGGGGGTCGTTCAACCTCGAATTTCGTTTCCAACTAAAAAAAGTGGTGTTTTTATTCCAAAATGGATACGTTTGACTTTTTCTATTAAAACTTGGTGTTTTTGGCCCATCGATGACGTTTTGCCGAGAATGTCGTTTTCGCAAAAAAAAAGTGGTTTTTTTCGTCCAAAACGGACACAATTTATTTTCTGGTCAAACTTGGTCTGTTTTTGCCTTTTGGGTTGGTTTCGCTGTCTAAGCCGTCGCCACCCAAAAAAGCGTGGTATTTTTCATCTGAAACGGACACAGTTGAATTTTCTTATCAAACTTGTTCGTTTTGTATCGTTTGGTGATGTTTTTCTCAGAAAATCGTTTGCTCCCTAGTAGGGGGGTATTTTTCGTTCAAAACGGACACAATCGATTTTTCTACTTAAACTTGGTATTTCACTCTGTAAGCCATTTCCCCCCGAAAAAATAGTGTTTTTCGTTTGAAATGGGCACAGTTCAATTTTGTTTTCACCCAAAAGAGTGGCGTTTGTCGTCCAAAACGGTCGCAATTGATTTTCGGGCCAAACTTGTTTTTTTTTTTTTTTGCCTTTTGGGTTGGTTTCACTCTGTAAGCTGTTGCCACCCATAAAAATGGTATTTTTCGATTGAATCGGACACAGTTGAATTTTCTCGTCAAACTTGGCCTTTTCGTGCTGTTTGGTGATGTTAATCTCAGAAGATCGTTTGCTCCCTAGAAGTGGGGGTGTTTTTCGTCAAAAAAGGACACAATTGATTTTTCTACTCGACCTTGGACTTTTTTGGCTATTTTGGGGTGTTTTACTTAGAAGGTCGTTTTCACTTGAGAAAGTGGCGTTTTTCGTCCGAAATGGATACAGTTGAATTTTTTTGGCCAAATTGGTCTTTTTGGGCCGTTTGGGGTCATTTTTCTCAGATGGTCGTTTGCACCCTAAAAGGTGGTGTTTTTCGTCCAAAACGGACACAATTGAATTTTCTACTCAAACTTGGTTGTTTTGCGCATTTTCAGAGCGGTCGACCTAGAATGTCGTTTCCAACCAAAAAAAATGGTGTTTTTCATCCAAAACGGACACAATTTATTTTCTGGCCTTTTGGCGGCATTTCGCTGTGAAGGTCGTTTTCCACCCTATAAGGTGGTGATTTTCTTCCAAAACGGATACGTTTGACTTTTTCTGTTAAAACATGGTGTTTTTGGCCCATCGATGGCGTTTTGCCGAGAATGTCGTTTCTGCCAAAAAAAGTGGCTTTTCTCATCCAAAATGGACACAATTGATTTTCTGGACAAACTTTGATGAGAACCAACAAGCAACATCAAAGGACACATTGCATGTCCCGGTTGGGCCCATTACTAGGGCAAGATCCAAGAAGATCAAAGAAGCGCTTAATGGGCTAATTCAAGGGCTTTCGGCTGAATCGAAAACAATAATGCCCAAATTAGGCCCAAATGACGATCAAGACCTAATCCATCTCATCAAAGCAAGTGAATGGGTTTAAACATGAACTCAAATGGACGTGGGCGGAAATGAAGACCATCATGAGGAGACGGTTTGTCCCTAGTCACTACTATAGGGACTTGTATCAGAAATTACAAAGCCTTACGCTAGGCTATCGGAGCGTGGATGATTACTACAAGGAAATGGAGGTCGCTATGATCCGGGCTAATGTCGAGGAGGATAGAGAACTACCATGGCAAGGTTCTTGAATGGGTTGAATCGGGACATTGCCAACGTGGTGGAGTTACAACATTATGTGGAGTTGGAGGACATGGTTCACATGGCCATAAAAGTGGAACGACAGCTTAAAAGGAAAGGAACTTGGTCATTTTAAAATTCAAGCTCCTCTAATTCATGGAGGCCGAATGGGAGAAAAGACGAAGGGGCTATTTCAAAGTCCAAAACCGAACCCCCAAAAAGGAGAGATGATGTTCCCATTGCCAACAAAGGTAAAACCGAAACCCAAATTCGTAATCGTGATATTAAATGTTTTCGTTATTTGGGAGTAGGTCACATAGCCTCACAATGCCCAAATAAGAGGACCATGATTGCACGTGTTGATGGAGAGGTGGAAACCAAAAGTGAGAGTGATGATGACCAAATGCCACAACTTGAAGATGCTTGTGATGATGATGTGGAGTACCCAGTGGAGGGAGAGTCACTTGTGGCAAGGCGTGCTCTAAGTGCCCAAGTTGCGGAGGATGACATGGAACAGCAAAGGGAGAATATATTTCATATTAGATGCCACGTCAACAACAAGGTATGTAGTATGATCATTGATGGGGGAAGTTGCACTAATGTGGCTAGCACTACTTTAGTAGAGAAACTGAATTTACATACCTTGAAACACCCTAGACCTTATAAATTGCAGTGGTTGAATAATTGTGGGGAGGTTCGGGTAAATAAACAAGTGTTAGTTTCCTTTTCGATTGGGAAGTACAAGGATGAAGTACTTTGTAATGTTGTTCCAATGCATGCGGGTCACATATTGTTGGGCAGGCCATGGCAATTTGATAGGAAGGTTATTCATGACGGGTTCAAGAATAGGCACTCATTCGTCAAAGACAATAAAACCATTACTCTTGTGCCGTTGACTCCAAAACAAGTGTATGAGGATCAAATGAAATTGAAAAGAGAGAATGAGTTGAAAAAAACTTGTGAGACCGAGAGTTCAAAAAAAGATGAGAAAAAAGATAGTGGAAACATAAAAGAGAGTGAAAAGCAAAAAAGAAGTGGAAAAAATGAGAGAAAAACAGAGAAACAAGTGAGCTTTTATGCTAAGGCGAGTGATATCAAGGGTGCTTTGTATGTGAACCGGCCTATATTTGTACTATTGTACAAAGTGGCGTGTTTTAGTGCTAACGCATTTGACCAATCTTTGCCTAGTGTTGTTATTTCTTTGTTGTAGGAATTTGAGGACGTGTTCCCTAACGATGTGCTTAGTGGATTGCCACCTATTCGAGGCATTGAGCATCAAATTGACTTTGTGCCGGGTGCAACAATTCCTAACCGACCAGCCTATAGGAGTAATCCAGAGGAGACGAAGAAACTTCAAAGGCAAGTGGAGAAGTTGTTAGCCAAGGGACACGTAAGAGAGAGCATGAGTCCGTGCACAGTACCGGTACTACTTGTGCCTAAGAAAGATGGAACTTGGCGTATGTGTGTTGATTGCCGAGCTATTAATAACATTACGGTAAAGTATCGACATCCCATTCCTAGGCTAGATGACATGTTAGATGAGTTGCATGGGTCATGTATTTTCACTAAAATTGATTTGAAAAGTGGGTATCACCAAATTAGGATGAAAGAAGGTGATGAATGGAAAACTGCCTTTAAAACTAAATATGGATTGTATGAGTGGTTGGTAATGCCTTTTGGGCTAACTAATGCACCAAGTACATTCATGAGGTTAATAAATCATGCATTGCGTGTGTTTATAGGCAAGTTTGTTGTGGTCTATTTTGATGATATTTTGGTGTATAGTAAGAGCTTAGATGAGCATATTGATCATTTGCATTGTGTGCTTGATGTTTTGAGAAAAGAAAAATTATATGCAAATTTAAGGAAATGTTCCTTTTGCTTGGACAAAGTTGTGTTTCTTGGCTATGTTATTAGTTCGGAAAGGATTGCAGTGGATGAGGAAA
>CM028334.1:42546890-42616890 GCA_016647705.1 Eucommia ulmoides | reverse complement strand
ATCATTGGGTCAAGATCGTTATACCATTGGTTCGCGTTTCGTTCATAAATGTTGGGTCAAGGTAATCTATCTTTCAATTTCTGTATTTTTAGCTCGTTCAAAATCTGATTTAGTTTCTATCTTCGCGAAGAAACCCTAAGTTGGTTTCGGGTCTCACTAATCCTTGGTGAGGTTCGCATCAAACTTGGTATGTTTTTTCCTTTTGGGGCTGTTTTGCTCTGGAAGCCGTTGCGACCCAAAAAAGAATGGTATTTTTCGTCTGAAACGGACACTGTTGAATTTTCTTGGCAAACTTGTTCTTTTTGTGCCGTTTGGTGATGTTTTGCTCAGAAAATCATTTGCTCCCTAAAAGGGGGGTGTTTTCGTAAAAAATGGACACGATTGATTTTTCTACTCAAATTTGGTCTTTTCGGGCCATTTGGGGGGGTGTTTTAACTTATAAGGTTGTTTCCCCTTAAGAAAGTGGCGTTTTTCGTCCGAAATAGACACAGTTGAATTTTTTGGCCAAACTTGGTCTTTTTGGGCCGTTTGGGTCATTTTTCTCAGAAGGTCGTTTGCACCCTAAAATGTGGTGTTTTTCGTCGAAAACGGACACAATTGATTTTTCTACTCAAATTTGGTCGTTTTGGGCATTTTCGGGGCGTTCGACCTGGAATGTCATTTCCAACCAAAAAAAGTAGTGTTTTTCTTCCAAAATGGATACATTTGAGTTTTTCTATTAAAACTTGGTGTTTTTGGCCCATCGATGATGTTTTGCCGAGAATGTCGTTTCCGCAAAAAAAAAATGGTTTTTTTCATCCAAAACGGACGCAATTGATTTTCTGGTCAAACTTAGTTGGTTTTTGCCTTTTGGGTTGGTTTCGCTCTCTAAGCCGTTTCCACCCAAAAAAGCGTGGTATTTTTCATCTGAAACGGACACAGTTGAATTTTCTTGTCAAACTTGTTCGTTTTGTACCGTTTGGTGATGTTTTGCTCATAAAATCGTTTGCTCGAGTAGGGGAGGTGTTTTTCGTCCAAAACGGACACAATCGATTTTTTTACTAAAACTTGGTATTTTGCTCTGTAAGCCGTTTCCACCCGGAAAAATGGTGTTTTTCGTCTGAAACGGGCACAGTTCAATTTTCTTTTCACCCAAAAGAGTGGCGTTTGTCGTCCAAATTTGGACTTTTCTGGCCTTTTGACGGCGTTTCGCTGTGAAGGTCGTTTCCACCCTATAAGGTGGTGTTTTTCTTCCAAAACGGATACGTTTGACTTTTTCTATTAAAATTGGTGTTTTTGGCCCATCGATGGTGTTTTGCCGAGAATGTTGTTTCTGCCAAAAAAAAAAAAAGTGGCTTTTCTCGTCCAAAACGGACGTAATTGATTTTGCTAGTCAAACTTGGTATGTTTTTTGCCTTTTGGGGCTGTTTTGCTCTGGAAGCCGTTGCGACCCAAAAAAGAATGGTATTTTTCGTCTGAAACGGACACAGTTGAATTTTCTTGTCAAACTTGTTCTTTTTGTGCCGTTTGGTGATGTTTTGCTCAGAAAATCATTTGCTCCCTAAAAGGGGGGTGTTTTCGTAAAAAACGGACACGATTGATTTTTCTACTCAAACATGGTCTTTTTGGGCCATTTGGGGGTGTTTTACTTAGAAGGTTATTTACACTCAAGAAAGTGTTGTTTTTCGTCCAAAACTGACACAACAGATTTTCAAATCAAAATTGGACTTTTCGGGCCTTTTGGGGGCGTTTCGCTCAGAAGGTCGTTCCCACCCTAAAAGGTGGTGTTTTTCTTCCAGAACGGTGACAATTGACTTTTCTACTTAAACTTGGTGTTTTTGGGCGTTTTGGTGGCGTTCAACCTAAAATGTCGTTTCCACCCAGAAAAGTGGTGTTTTTCGTCCAAATTGGACGCAATTGATTTTCTGGTCAAACTTGGTCGGTGGGTTTTTTTGCTCAGGAAGCCGTTTCCACCCAAAAAAGTGGTATTTTTAGTCTGAAACGAACACAGTTGAATTTTCTTGTCAAACCTGTTCTTTTTGGGCCGTTTGGTGATATGTGTTGCTCAGAAGATCATTTCCTCCCAAAAAGAGAGTGTATTTTTTTTATTTTATTTTTTTTTGTAAAAATTGGACACAATTGATTTTTCTACTTAAACTTGGTCTTTTTGGGCCTTTTGGGGTTGTTTTTCATAGAAGGTCATTTCCGCTAAAGAAAGTGGTGTTTTTCATCCAAAACAGACACAATTGATTTTCAGGTCATACTTGCATTTTTCGGGCATTTTTGGGGCATTTCGCTCAAAAGGTCATTTCTACACAAAATGATGAGAACCAACGTGCACCAACATACGATCCGCTGCATGTTCCAATTGGGCCTATTACAAGGGCAAGATCCAAGAAGATCAAAGAAACACTTAATGGGCTAATTCAAGATATATGGGCTGAATCTAGGGTCGTAATGCCCAAGTTAGGCCCAAATGGAAATCAAGACCTAATCCATCTCATAAAGGCAAGCAAATGGGCTTAGTCATGAACTTAAATGGGCCAAAACGTGAGACCCACGAAATTATACTTATTTATTTTAGTTTATATCATTTTGTAAGACATCAATGCCAATTAGTATTTTTATTTTCTAGTATTGATCTTGTAATAAGTATGAAAGGCAACTAGGACTTTTGTTCTTGTAGCCTCCCTCTAGATGTGAAAGGCCACCCACTATCTATAGTAGGGTGTGCTAAAGCTGAAGACTTCTTGTGTGAAAAGGACACCCCTAGGTGTGAAAGACCGCCCCCTATCTAAGGTAGGGTGTGCTTGACCACCCACTAGCCTAGGCTCTCCTTTGTGTTGGTTGCCTATTTAAGAGAGTTGTATTCCATGGGAAAAACACATTACTTGAATAATATATCAGATTGAGAGAGTATTCTCTTGAGTTCTTCATAGAACTTTTCTTTGAACTTATCAAGAATTTCTTGTGGCGTTCAAACTCTATAACTTTGGTTCATGATTCCATTATAATCTTTGGGTCGAGATTTGTTATTTTATACCTTTGGTTGGCATTTTATTCATAAACGTTGGGTCAAGGTTTCTATCAAGAATTCTGTATTTTTCTGTTCTTCTTTTCTTTCTTTTCATTTATAAATCCAGATTTTAGATCGATCCTAGCAAAGACACCATAAATTAGTTTCGGGTCTCACTAATTCTTGGTGAGGTTCGCATCACAAAAAAAGTGGTGTTTTCTTCCAAAACGGATACAATTGACATTTCTACTCAAACTTGGTGTTTTTTGGGCCTTTTGGTGGCGTTTTGCCTAGAATGTCGTTTCCACCGAAGAAAAAAGTGTTTTTTTTTTGTCCAAAATGGATGCAATTGATTTTCTGGTCCAACTTGGTCTGTTTCGGCCTATTGGAGTTATTTTGCTCTGTAAGTCATTTCCACCCGAAAAAAATGGTATTTTTCGTCTGAAACGGACACAGTTGAATTTTCTTTTTACCCAAAAGAGTGGTGTTTGTCATCCAAAACGGTCGCAATTGATTTTCTGGTTATACTTGGTTTTTTTTTTGCATTTTGGGTTGGTTTCGCTCAGTAAGCTGTTGCCACACATAAAAATGGTATTTAGTGATGTTAATCTTAGAAGATCGTTTGCGCCCTAGAAGTAGGGGTGTTTTTCGTCAAAAACGGACACAAATAATTTTTCTACTCGAACTTGGGCTTTTTGGGCCATTTGAGGGTGTTTTACTTAGAAGGTCGTTTCCACTTGAGAAAGTGGCGTTTTTCGTCCGAAATGGACACAGTTGAATTTTCTGGCCAAATTGGTCTTTTTGGGCCGTTTGGGGTCATTTTTCTCAGATGGTCGTTTGCACCCTAAAAGGTGGTGTTTTTCGTCCAAAACGGACACAATTGAATTTTCTACTCAAAGTTGGTCGTTTTGGGCATTTTCGGGGGGCGTTCGACCTAGAATTTCGTTTTCAACCAAAAAAAGTGTTATTTTTCATCCAAAACGGACACAATTGATTTTTAGGCCAAACTTGGACTTTTCTGGCCTGTTTGGGGTTTTTCCCTGTGAAGGTCGTTTCCACCCTATAAGGTGGTGTTTTAGTTACAAAACGAATACGCTTGACATTTCTATTACAACTTGGTGTTTTTGGCCCATCGGTGGCATTTTCCCGAGAATGTCGTTTCCACAAAAAAAAAAGTGGCGTTTTTCGTCCAAAACGGACGTAATTGATTTTCTGGTCAAACTCGGTCTGTTTTTGCCTTTTGGGTTGGTTTCGCTCTCTAAGCCGTTGCCACCCAAAAAAGAATGGTATTTTTTGTCTGAAACGGACACAGTTGAATTTTCTTGTCAAACTTGTTCATTTTGTGCTGTTTGGTGATGTTTTGCTCAGAAAATCGTTTGCCCCCTAGTAGGGGGTGTTTTTCGTCCAAAACGTACACAATCGATTTTTCCACTCAAACTTGGTTTTTTTGGGCCATTTGGGGGGTGTTTTTACTAAGAAGGTCGTTTCCCCTTGAGAAAGTGGCATTTTTCGTCCGAAATGGACACAGTTGAATTTTCTGGCCAAACTTGGTCTTTTTGGGCCGTTTGGGGTCATTTTTCTCAGAAGGTCGTTTGCACTCTAAAATGTGGTGTTTTTCGTCCAAAACGGACACAATTGATTTTCTACTCAAACTTGGTCGTTTTCGGCATTTTCGGGGCGTTCGACCTCGAATGTCATTTCCCACCAAAAAAAGTGATTTTGTAAGACCCCAATCATAGCGCGTTCGTCATTTTAGTTGCGTTTTAGAGTAATCGGGGAAAAAAATTCAAATTTAAAAAGTTTAGGGGTTATATTGAAAATTTAGGGAAAAAAAAAACATTTTATCCAAAATTAGCATTTAACTTTTTAAATTGAAAATTAAAAGGGGTGGAATTTTAATTCTTTGGAACTTTTAAAGAAGTTGATATTGGACTAAAAAAGAGAATTTTAAGAATTAGGGGGGAGGAAGAGTAATTAAGCAAAAAACTTTATTTTAATATATATATATATATATATATATATATACAAAGCCATGCATGTGTACTGTGTGCCATCGAAACAGTCGGAGGAAGAGAAGAATCGGGAAGTGGGAGACGTGGCATTCGTAGAGCAACTCCTCAGCCACTTGATACATGCATTATAGAAGAAGGAAACGAGAAGCATGAAAAAGAGAAAAAACAGACAGAGAGAGTAGGTCGGACAGCCGGCGTTCGTCGCCAGCGGTAGGTTAGAGAGAGAAAACGTGTCGGCGATGAAAAAATAGAAACGCAGCGTGAGTAGGTGTTCGGGTTCTTCTTATGAATGTGTGCCGTCGTTAAATTTCAGAGGGAGAGTAGAGAGAGAGGGTGTCGTTGGCCGGTGGACGTCGTTGATTTCGTGGGTTGCTGCGTTGAGATGGTCGGCGTCTGTGTGTGGGTGTTCTTTAGTGTTGACGGTGTGGGTGTGTTCCTCCCGTGGTGGGTGTGTCGGTCGTGTGGTGTGTGCATGGCGGTATGGGATGTTGCCGGAGTTGTATTGGAACGGAGCGTAGAGAGAGAGAGATTAGTGGGTATGTGTGTTGGCGTCGGCTGTGTGTGTGTGTGTGACCTTTCGGTTGGGTAGTTGTGTGAGAGTCGGTTGTCTGGTCTGGCGGTGGGAGCAGGTGATCGGCGATAAGGGAGCCTTTGTCGGCGGCTGAGCAGCAAAACAGAAATAGAAGGCGCAACCGGGGTGAAAAAAAAAAAAAAAAAAAAAAAAAAAAAAAAAAAAGAGGAAAAATTGTAGAAATCACCCCGAGGAAATCCAAAACCCATCTCATGGTCACCAAATGTTTTGGAAACAGGTGAAACTTCAATCGATTATTAATTCTCGTTAAATTAAATTTTAGTTAGTGTTACAAATCCAAAAATCATAATAATTTCGTGACGATTAATTAATTTTAAGTACATGGTACATAAAATTAGTAACAATTAGGAATATAGGGTTTGCATTGCATGATTAGGATGCTTTAGATATTAATTTAGACTCTGTCACTCTTAGGTTCGCAGGCACTGGCGTCCAGATAGAGTGCGGTATATGTCAATGTCGCAAAACGGATATCGAGGTGAGTGTACTGTCTTCTTGCCAAACTATTTTTCTATGAATATACATGATGAAACATGTGATTATTTAAACTATATGAATTTATAAATGATACGGATCAAGCAGTATTTGAGTAACTTGATAAACTGGATTTTTCGGAAGATTTCGATGGTTTTCGAAAAGAAGTTGAAAATAATTTTTTTGTTGGTTTCGATGAAATCAGACGGTGTTTTTCTAAAGAGGAACAGAAAATATTTGTTTTTCTAAAAATGCTGGGTTTTCTATCAATAAAAGGGTGAAAAAGTAATTTTGATAAAATTAGACGTTCTCTTTAAAAAAAGGTATGAAATATAATTTTGGATTCGAAAGTTGGTTTTGAAGAAGAGAGATAGACGTGGTGATTCGACGATGTGATGTGAAAATGTATTTCTTCCCGTAAGGGATGTGGATTTTTAACTATACTAATGATTTTAATATAGTTGTTCTCATACTAATGATTTTGACGATAATATAGTTGTTCTCCCCGAAAGGGGTGTGGATTATATTTCTCCCCAGAAAGGGGTGTAGATTATATTTCTCCCCAGAAAGGGGTGTGGATTATATTTCTCCCCAAAAAGGGGTGTGGATATTTCATAGGAAGGCATTCCTATGGATGTTACGGTACCGTTGCAACTCCCGATCGTAAGGTTAAAACTATCACTAGGGCTGGCCAGTGTGTGTGTGTTGGGGGTGTGTGTTAAGATTGGTGCTTGAGATGTGGTGTCTTACGTATATGATTTGATATTATTTATTATGATGATTGGTATGATTTTATACTAGATGAATTTGGCTGAAACTTATCTATATCGCTTTATTTTCATTGCATATATGCCTGTGCTTGATCCATACAAAATTGTGGAAATATTTAGAACGTTTTTAGAAAAAAATGTTTTACTAAGAAGGCAGTACACTCGCAGGTACAACAGCTAGGAGTCGGTCCCCTACTGGCACTAGGTAGAGCTATGTGATGGAGTCATGTGGACGATTGAGAGAATCTGTCAAAGGCAAATCTAAGAAGGTTCATGGATAAATACTTTTAGTTAGAAAAACTTCGGGCCGGGTGCGCCCCCCCAAAATAGATGTATGTATTATACAGTGGGTGCATATTGTCATTTATTATTAGGTTATTTCGGATTTTGGTGATGTCATGTTGTAATCACGCCAGCCCCGGGATGATGGGTGTCCGGGACGGGTTGTGACAGGTTTTTTCGTCCAAAACGGACCCAATTCATTTTTTGGCCAAACTTGGACTCTTCTGGCCTTTTGGTGGCGTTTTGCTGTGAAGGTCGTTTCCACCCTATAAGGTGGTGTTTTTCTTCCAAAACGGATACGTTTGACTTTTTTTATTAAAACTTGATGTTTTTGGCCCATCGATGGCATTTTGCCTAGAATGTTGTTTTCGCAAAGAAAATGGGTTTTCTCATCCAAAACAGACGCAATTGATTTTCTGGTCAAACTTGGTATGTTTTTTGCCTTTTGAAGTTGTTTTGCTCTGGAAGCCGTTGCAACCCAAAAAAGAATGGTATTTTTCGTCTGAAATGGACACAGTGGAATTTTCTTGTCAAACTTGCTCTTTTTGTGCCGTTTGGTGATGTTTTACTCATAAAATCATTTGCTCCCCAAAAGGGGGGTGTTTTTTGTCAAAAACGGACACGATTGATTTTTCTACTCAAACTTGGTATTTTGCTCTGTAAGCAGTTTCCACCCGAAAAAATGGTGTTTTTCATCTGAAACGGACACAGTTGAATTTTCCTTACACCCAAAAGAGTGGCGTTTGTCGTCCAAAACGGTCGCAATTGATTTTCGGGTCAAACTTGGTTTTTTTTTTGCCTTTTCGGTTGGTTTCGCTCAGTAAGTTGTTGCCACCTATCAAAATGGTATTTTTCGACTGAAACGGACACAGTTGAATTGTCTCGTCAAACTTGGTCTTTTCGTGCCGTTTGGTGATGTTAATCTCAGAAGATCGTTTACTCCCTTGAAGTGTGGGTGTTTTTCATCAAAAACGGACACAATTGATTTTTCTACACAAACTTGGTCTTTTCGTGCCGTTTGGTGAGTTTATCTCAGAAGATCATTTGCTCCCTAGAAGTGGGGGTGTTTTTCGTCCAGAACGGACACAATCGATTTTTCCACTCAAACTTGGTCTTTTTGGGCCATTTGGCGGTTGTTTTTATTTAGAAGGTCGTTTCCCCTTGATAAAGTGGCGTTTTTCATCCGAAATGGACACAGTTGAATTTTCTGGCCAAACTTTGTCTTTTTGGGCCGTTTGGGGTCATTTTTCTCAGAAGGTCGTTTGCAATCTAAAATGTGGTATTTTTCGTCCAAAACGGACACAATTGATTTTTCTACTCAAACTTGGTCGTTTTGGGCATTTTCGGAGCGTTCGACCTAGAATGTCATTTCTAACCAAAAAAAGTGGTGTTTTTCGTCCAAAACGGACACAATTGATTTTCTGGCCAAACTTGGACTTTTCTGGCCTTTTGGCGGCGTTTCGCTGTGAAGGTTGTTTCCACCCTATAAGGTGGTGTTTTTCTTCCAAAACGAATACGTTTGACTTTTTCTATTAAAACTTGGTGTTTTTGGGCCATCGCTGACGTTTTGCCGAGAATGTCGTTTCCGCCAAAGAAAAGTGGTTTTTTTCGTCCAAAACGGATGCAATTGATTTTCAGGTCAAACTTGGTCTGTTTTTGCCTTTTGGGTTGGTTTCCCTGTCTAAGCCGTTGCCACCCAAAAAAGCATGGTATTTTTCGTCTGAAGCGGACAATGTTGAATTTTCTTGTCAAACATGTTCGTTTTGTACCGTTTGGTGATGTTTTGCTCAAAAAATCGTTTTCTCCCTAGTAAGGGGTGTTTTTCGTCCAAAACGGACACAATCGATTTTTCTAATCGAACATGGTATTATGCTCTGTAAGCCGTTTCCACCAAAAAAAATGGTGTTTTTCGTCTGAAACGGACACAGTAGAATTTCCTTTTCACGCAAAAGAGTGGCGTTTGTCGTTCAAAACGGTCGCAATTGATTTTCGGGACAAACTTGGTTTTTTTTTTGTCTTTTGGGTTGGTTTCGCTCAGTAAGCTGTTGCCACCCATAAAAATGGTATTTTTCGACTGAAACGGACACAGTTGAATTTTCTCATCAAACTTGTTCGTCTTGCGCCGTTTGGTGATGTTTTGCTCAGAAAATCATTTGCCCCCTAGCAGGGGGTGTTTTTTGTCCAAAACGGACACAATCGATTTTTCCACTCAAACTTGGTCTTTTTGGGCCATTTGGCGATTGTTTTTATTTAGAAGGTCGTTTCCCCTTGATAAAGTGGCGTTTTTCATCCGAAATGGACACAGTTGAATTTTCTGGCCAAACTTTGTCTTTTTGGGCCGTTTGGGGTCATTTTTCTCAGAAGGTCGTTTGCAATCTAAAATGTGGTATTTTTCGTCCAAAACGGACACAATTGATTTTTCTACTCAAACTTGGTCGTTTTGGGCATTTTCGGGGCGTTCGACCTAGAATGTCATTTCTAACCAAAAAAAGTGGTGTTTTTCGTCCAAAACGGACACAATTGATTTTCTGGCCAAACTTGAACTTTTCTGGCCTTTTGGCGGCGTTTCGCTGTGAAGGTTGTTTCCACCCTATAAGGTGGTGTTTTTCTTCCAAAACGAATACGTTTGACTTTTTCTATTAAAACTTGGTGTTTTTGGGCCATCGCTGACGTTTTGCCGAGAATGTCGTTTCCGCCAAAGAAAAGTGGTTTTTTCGTCCAAAACGGACGCAATTGATTTTCAGGTCAAACTTGGTCTGTTTTTGCCTTTTGGGTTGGTTTCCCTGTCTAAGCCGTTGCCACCCAAAAAAGCATGGTATTTTTCGTCTGAAGCGGACAATGTTGAATTTTCTTGTCAAACATGTTCGTTTTGTACCGTTTGGTGTTGTTTTGCTCAAAAAATCGTTTTCTCCCTAGTAGGGGGTGTTTTTCGTCCAAAACGGACACAATCGATTTTTCTAATTGAACATGGTATTATGCTCTGTAAGCCGTTTCCACCCAAAACAATGGTATTTTTTGTCTGAAACGGACACTGTAGAATTTCCTTTTCACCCAAAAGAGTGGTGTTTGTCGTCCAAAACGGTCGCAATTGATTTTCGGGACAAACTTGGTTTTTTTTTTTGCCTTTTGGGTTGGTTTCGCTCAGTAAGCTGTTGCCACCCATAAAAATGGTATTTTTCGACTGAAACGGACACAGTTGAATTTTCTTGTCAAACTTGTTCGTCTTGCACCGTTTGGTGATGTTTTGCTCAGAAAATCGTTTGCCCCCTAGCAGGGGGTGTTTTGCGTCCAAAATGGACACAATCGATTTTTCCACTCAAACTTGGTCTTTTTGGGCCATTTGCGCGGTTGTTTTTATATAGAAGGTCGTTTCCCCTTGATAAAGTGGCGTTTTTCATCCGAAATGGACACAGTTTAATTTTCTGGCCAAACTTTGTCTTTTTGGGCCGTTTGGGGTCTTTTTTCTCAGAAGGTCGTTTGCACTCTAAAATGTGGTATTTTTCGTCTAAAACGGACACAATTGATTTTTCTACTCAAACTTGGTCATTTTGGGCATTTTCGGGGCGTTCGACTTAGATTGTCATTTCTAACGAAAAAAAGTGGTGTTTTTCGTCCAAAACGGACACAATTGGTTTTCTGGCCAAACTTGGACTTTTCTGGCCTTTTGGTGGCGTTTCGCTGTGAAGGTTGTTTCCACCCTATAAGGTGATGTTTTTCTTCCAAAACGAATACGTTTGACTTTTTCTATTAAAACTTGGTGTTTTTGGGCCATCGGTGATGTTTTGCCGAGAATGTCGTTTCTGCCAAAAAAAAGTGGTTTTTTCGTCCGAAACGGACGCAATTGATTTTCAGGTCAAACTCGGTCTGTTTTTGCCTTTTGGGTTGGTTTCCCTCTCTAAGCCGTTGCCACCCAAAAAAGCATGGTATTTTTCGTCTGAAACGGACAATGTTGAATTTTCTTGTCAAAAATGTTCGTTTTGTACCGTTTGGTGATGTTTTGCTCAAAAAATCGTTTTCTCCCTAGTAGGGTGTGTTTTTTGTCCAAAACGGACACAATCGATTTTTCTAATCGAACATGGTATTATGCTCGGTAAGCCGTTTCCACCCAAAAAAATGGTGTCTTTCGTCTGAAACGGATACAGTAGAATTTCCTTTTCACCCAAAAGAGTGGCGTTTGTCGTCCAAAACGGTCGCAATTGATTTTCGGGACAAACTTGGTTTTTTTTTTGCCTTTTGGGTTGGTTTCGCTCAGTAAGCTGTTGCCACCCATAAAAAAAGGTATTTTTCAACTGAAACGGACACAGTTGAATTTTCTTGTCAATATTGTTCGTCTTGCGCCGTTTGGTGATGTTTTGCTCAGAAAATCGTTTGCCCCCTAGCAGGGGTTTTTTTTCGTCCAAAACGGACACAATCGATTTTTCCACTCAAACTTGGTCTTTTTGGGCCATTTGGCGGTTCTTTTTATTTAGAAGGTCGTTTCCCCTTGATAAAGTGGCGTTTTTCATCTCAAATGGACACAGTTGAATTTTCTGGCCAAACTTTGTCTTTTTGGGCCGTTTGGGGTCATTTTTCTCAGAAGGTCGTTTGCACTCTAACATGTGGTATTTTTCGTCCAAAACGGACACAATTGATTTTTCTACTCAAACTTGGTCGCTTTGGGCATTTTCGGGTCGTTCGACCTAGAATGTCATTTCTAACCAAAAAAAGTGGTGTTTTTCGTTCAAAACGGACACAATTGATTTTCTGGCCTTTTGGCGGCATTTCACTGTGAAGGTTGTTTCCACCCTATAAGGTGGTGTTTTTCTTCCAAAACGAATACGTTTGACTTTTACTATTAAAACTTGGTGGTTTTGGGCCATCGGTGACGTTTTGCCGAGAATGTCGTTTCTGCAAAAAAAAAGTGGTTTTTTGGTCCAAAACGGACGCAATTGATTTTCAGGTCAAACTTGGTCTGTTTTTGCCTCTTGGGTTGGTTTCCCTCTCTAAGCCGTTGTCACCCAAAAACGCATGGTATTTTTCGTCTGAAACGAACAATGTTGAATTTTCTTGTCAAACATGTTCGTTTTGTACCGTTTGGTGATGTTTTGCTCAAAAAATTGTTTTCTCCCTAGTAGGTGGTGTTTTTCGTCCAAAACGGACACAATCGATTTTTCTAATCGAACATGGTATTATGCTCTGTAAGCCGTTTCCACCCCAAAAAATGGTGTTTTTCGTCTGAAACGGACACAGTAGAATTTCCTTTTCACCCAAAAGAGTGGCGTTTGTCATCCAAAATGGTCGCAATTGATTTTCGGGACAAATTTGGTTTTTTTTTTTTGCCTTTTGGGTTGGTTTCGCTCAGTAAGCTGTTGCCATCCATAAAAATGGTATTTTTTAACTCAAACGGACAAAGTTGAATTTTCTCATCAAACTTGTTCGTCTTGCGCCGTTTGGTGATGTTTTGCTCAGAAAATCATTTGCCCCCTAGCAGGGGGTGTTTTTTGACCAAAACGGACACAATCGATTTTTCCACTCAAACTTGGTATTTTTGGGCCATTTGGCGGTTGTTTTTATTTAGAAGGTCGTTTCCCCTTGATAAAGTGGCGTTTTTCATCCAAAATGGACACAGTTGAATTTTCTGGCCAAACTTTGTCTTTTTTGGCCGTTTGGGGTCATTTTTCTCAGAAGGTCGTTTGCAATCTAAAATGTGGTATTTTTCGTCCAAAACGGACACAATTGATTTTTGTACTCAAACTTGGTCGTTTTGGGCATTTTCGGGGTGTTCGACCTAGAATGTCATTTCTAACAAAAACAAAATGGTGTTTTTCGTCCAAAACGGACACAACTGATTTTCTGGCCAAACTTGGACTTTTCTGGCCTTTTGGCGGCGTTTCGCTGTGAAGGTTGTTTCCACCCAATAAGGTGGTGTTTTTCTTCCAAAACGAATACGTTTGACTTTTTCTATTAAAACTTGGTGGTTTTGGGCCATCGGTGACGTTTTGACGAGAATGTCATTTCCGCAAAAAAAAAGTGGTTTTTTTCGTCCAAAACGGACGCAATTGATTTTCAAGTCAAACTTGGTCTGTTTTTGCCTCTTGGGTTGATTTCCCTCTCTAAGCCGTTGCCACCCAAAAAAGCTTGGTATTTTTCGTCTGAAACGAACAATGTTGAATTTTCTTGTCAAACATGTTCGTTTTGTACCGTTTGGTGATGTTTTGCTCAAAAAATCGTTTTCTCCCTAGTAGGGGGTGTTTTTCGTCTAAAACGGACACAATCGATTTTTCTAATCGAACATGGTATTATGCTCTGTAAGCCGTTTCCACCCAAAACAATGGTGTTTTTCGTCTGAAACGGAGACAGTAGAATTTCCTTTTCACCCAAAAGAGTGGCGTTTGTCGTTCAAAATGGTCGCAATTGATTTTCGGGACAAACTTGGTTTTTTTTTTTGTCTTTTGGGTTGGTTTCGCTCAGTAAGCTGTTGCCACCCATAAAAATGGTATTTTTCGACTGAAACGGACACAGTTGAATTTTCTCATCAAACTTGTTCGTCTTGCGCCGTTTGGTGATGTTTTGATCAGAAAATCGTTTGCCCCCTAGCAGGGGGTGTTTTTTGTCCAAAACGGACACAATCGATTTTTCCACTCAAACTTGGTCTTTTTGGGCCATTAGGCGGTTGTTTTTATTTAGAAGGTCGTTTCCCCTTGATAATGTGGCGTTTTTCATCCGAAATGGACACAGTTGAATTTTCTGGCCAAACTTTGTCTTTTTGGGCCGTTTGGTGTCATTTTTCTCAGAAGGTCGTTCGCAATCTAAAATGTGGTATTTTTCGTCCAAAACAGACACAATTGATTTTCGTACTCAAACTTGGTCGTTTTGGGCATTTTCGGTGCATTCGACCTAGAATGTCATTTCTAACCAAAAAAAGTGGTGTTTTTCGTCCAAAACGGACACAATTGATTTTCTGGCCAAACTTGGACTTTTCTGGACTTTTGGCGGCGTTTCGCTGTGAAGGTTGTTTCCACCCTATAAGGTGGTGTTTTTCTTCCAAAACGAATACGTTTGACTTTTTCTATTAAAACTTGGTGTTTTTGGGCCATCGGTGACGTTTTGCCGAGAATGTCGTTTCCGCCAAAAAAAAGTGGTTTTTTGGTCCAAAACGGACGCAATTGATTTTCAGGTCAAACTTGGTCTGTTTTTGCCTCTTGGGTTGGTTTCCCTCTCTAAGCTGTTGCCACCCAAAAAAGCATGGTATTTTTCGTCTGAAACGGACAATGTTGAATTTTCTTGTCAAACATGTTTGTTTTGTACCGTTTGGTGATGTTTTGCTCAAAAAATCGTTTTCTCCCTAGTAGGGGGTGTTTTTCGTCCAAAACGGACACAATCGATTTTTCTAATCGAACATGGTATTATGCTCTGTAAGCCGTTTCCACCCAAAACAATGGTATTTTTTGTCTGAAACGGACACAGTAGAATTTCCTTTTCACCCAAAAGAGTGGTGTTTGTCGTCCAAAACGGTCGCAATTGATTTTCGGGACAAACTTAGTTTTTTTTTTTGCCTTTTGGGTTGGTTTCGCTCAGTAAGCTGTTGCCACCCATAAAAATGGTATTTTTCGACTGAAACGGACACAGATGAATTTTCTTGTAAAACTTGTTCGTCTTGCACCGTTTGGTGATGTTTTGCTCAGAAAATCGTTTGCCCCCTAGCAGGGGGTGTTTTTTGTCCAAAACGGACACAATCGATTTTTCCACTCAAACTTGGTCTTTTTGGGCCATTTGGCGGTTGTTTTTATATAGAAGGTCGTTTCCCCTTGATAAAGTGGCGTTTTTCATCCGAAATGGGCACAGTTGAATTTTCTGGCCAAACTTTGTCTTTTTGGGCCGTTTGGGGTCTTTTTTCTCAAAAGGTCGTTTGCACTCTATAATGTGGTATTTTTCGTCCAAAACGGACACAATTGATTTTTCTACTCAAACTTGGTCGTTTTGGGCATTTTCGGGGCGTTCGACCTAGATTGTCATTTCTAACCAAAAAAAGTGGTGTTTTTCGTCCAAAACGGACACAATTGGTTTTCTGGCCAAACTTGGACTTTTCTGGCCTTTTGGCGGCGTTTCGCTGTGAAGGTTGTTTCCACCCTATAAGGTGGTGTTTTTCTTCCAAAACGAATACGTTTGACTTTTTCTATTAAAACTTGGTGTTTTTGGGCCATCGGTGACGTTTTGTCGAGAATGTCGTTTCCGCCAAAAAAAAGTGATTTTTTGGTACAAAACGGACGCAATTGATTTTCAGGTCAAACTTGGTCTGTTTTTGCCTTTTGGGTTGGTTTCCCTCTCTAAGCCGTTGCCACCCAAAAAAGCATGGTATTTTTCGTCTGAAACGGACAATGTTGAATTTTCTTGTCAAACATGTTCGTTTTGTACCGTTTGGTGATGTTTTGCTCAAAAAATCGTTTTCTCCCTAGTAGGGGGTGTTTTTCGTCCAAAACGGACACAATCGATTTTTCTAATCGAACATGGTATTATGCTCTGTAAGCCGTTTCCACCCAAAACAATGGTATTTTTTGTCTGAAACGGACACAGTAGAATTTCCTTTTCACCCAAAAGAGTGGTGTTTGTCGTCCAAAACGGTCGCAATTGATTTTTGGGACAAACTTGGTTTTTTTTTTTTTGCCTTTTGGGTTGGTTTCGCTCAGTAAGCTGTTGCCACCCATAAAAATGGTATTTTTCGACTGAAACGGACACAGTTGAATTTTCTTGTCAAACTTGTTCGTCTTGCACCGTTTGGTGATGTTTTGCTCAGAAAATCGTTTGCCCCCTAGTAGGGGGTGTTTTTCGTCCAAAACGGACACAATCGATTTTTCCACTCAAACTTGGTCTTTTTGGGCCATTTGGCGGTTGTTTTTATATAGAAGGTCGTTTCCCCTTGATAAAGTGGCGTTTTTCATCCGAAATGGACACAGTTTAATTTTCTGGCCAAACTTTGTCTTTTTGGGCCGTTTGGGGTCTTTTTTCTCAGAAGGTCGTTTGCACTCTAAAATATGGTATTTTTCGTCCAAAACGGACACAATCGATTTTTCCACTCAAACTTGGTCTTTTTGGGCCATTTGGCGGTTGTTTTTATATAGAAGGTCGTTTCCCCTTGATAAAGTGGCGTTTTTCATCCGAAATGGACACAGTTGAATTTTCTGGCCAAACTTTGTCTTTTTGGGCCGTTTGGGGTCTTTTTTCTCAGAAGGTCGTTTGCACTCTAAAATGTGGTATTTTTCGTCCAAAACGGACACAATCGATTTTTCCACTCAAACTTAGTCTTTTTGGGCCATTTCGCGGTGGTTTTTATATAGAAGGTCGTTTCCCCTTGATAAAGTGGCGTTTTTCATCCGAAATGGACACAGTTTAATTTTCTGGCCAAACTTTGTCTTTTTGGGCCGTTTGGGGTCTTTTTTCTCAGAAGGTCGTTTGCACTCTAAAATGTGGTATTTTTCGTCCAAAATGGACACAATCGATTTTTCCACTCAAACTTGGTCTTTTTGGGCCATTTGGCGGTTGTTTTTATATAGAAGGTCGTTTCCCCTTGATAAAGTGGCGTTTTTCATCCGAAATGGACACAGTTTAATTTTCTGGCCAAACTTTGTCTTTTTGGGCCGTTTGGGGTCTTTTTTCTCAGAAGGTCGTTTGCACTCTAAAATGTGGTATTTTTCGTCTAAAACGGACACAATTGATTTTTCTACTCAAACTTGGTCGCTTTGGGCATTTTCGGGTCGTTCGACCTAGAATGTCATTTCTAACAAAAAAAAGTGGTTTTTTTCGTCCAAAACGGACACAATTGATTTTTTGGCCTTTTGGCGGCATTTCGCTGTGAAGGTTGTTTCAAACCTATATGGTGGTGTTTTTCTTCAAAAACGAATACGTTTGACTTTTACTATTAAAACTTGGTGTTTTTGGGCCATCGGTGACGTTTTGCCGAGAATGTCGTTTCTGCCAAGAAAAAGTGGTTTTTTGGTCCAAAACGGACGCAATTGATTTTCAGGTCAAACTTGGTCTGTTTTTGCCTCTTGGGTTGGTTTCCCTCTCTAAGCCGTTGCCACCCAAAAAAGCGTGGTATTTTTCGTCTGAAACGGACAATGTTGAATTTTCTTGTCAAACATGTTCGTTTTGTACCGTTTGGTGATGTTTTGCTCAAAAAATCGTTTTCTCCCTAGTAGGGGGTGTTTTTTCGCCCAAAACGGACACAATCGATTTTTCTAATCGAACATGGTATTATGCTCTGTAAGCCGTATCCACCCAAAACAATGTTGTTTTTCGTCTGAAACGGACACAGTAGAATTTCCTTTTCACCCAAAAGAGTGGCGTTTGTCGTCCAAAACGGTCGCAATTGATTTTCGGGACAAACTTGGTTTTTTTTTTGCCTTTTGGCTTGGTTTCGCTCAGTAAGTTGTTGCCTCCCATAAAAATGGTATTTTTCGACTGAAACGGACACAGTTGAATTTTCTCATCAAACTTGTTCATCTTGCGCCGTTTGGTGATGTTTTGCTCAGAAAATCGTTTGCCCCCGAGCAGGGGATGTTTTTTGTCCAAAACGGACACAATCGATTTTTCCACTCAAACTTGATCTTTTTGGGCCATTTGGCGGTTGTTTTTATTTAGAAGGTCGTTTCCCCTTGATAAAGTGGCGTTTTTCATCCGAAATGGACACAGTTGAATTTTCTGGCCAAACTTTGTCTTTTTGGGCCGTTTGGGGTCTTTTTTCTCAGAAGGTCGTTTGCACTCTAAAATGTGGTATTTTTCGTCCAAAACGGACACAATCGATTTTTCAACTCAAACTTGGTCTTTTTGGGCCATTTGGGGGTTGTTTTTATATAGAAGGTCGTTTCCCCTTGATAAAGTGGCGTTGTTCATCCGAAATGGACACAGTTTAATTTTCTGGCCAAACTTTGTCTTTTTGGGCCGTTTGGGGTCATTTTTCTCAGAAGGTCGTTTGCAATCTAAAATGTGGTATTTTTCGTCCAAAACGGACACAATTGATTTTTCTACTCAAACTTGGTCGTTTTGGGCATTTTCGGGGCGTTCGACCTAGAATGTCATTTCTAACCAAAAAAAGTGGTGTTTTTCGTCCAAAACGGACACAATTGATTTTCTGGCCAAACTTGAACTTTTCTGGCCTTTTGGCGGCGTTTCGCTGTGAAGGTTGTTTCCACCCTATAAGGTGGTGTTTTTCTTCCAAAACGAATACGTTTGACTTTTTCTATTAAAACTTGGTGTTTTTGGGCCATCGCTGACGTTTTGCCGAGAATGTCGTTTCCGCCAAAGAAAAGTGGTTTTTTCGTCCAAAACGGACGCAATTGATTTTCAGGTCAAACTTGGTCTGTTTTTGCCTTTTGGGTTGGTTTCCCTGTCTAAGCCGTTGCCACCCAAAAAAGCATGGTATTTTTCGTCTGAAGCGGACAATGTTGAATTTTCTTGTCAAACATGTTCGTTTTGTACCGTTTGGTGTTGTTTTGCTCAAAAAATCGTTTTCTCCCTAGTAGGGGGTGTTTTTCGTCCAAAACGGACACAATCGATTTTTCTAATTGAACATGGTATTATGCTCTGTAAGCCGTTTCCACCCAAAACAATGGTATTTTTTGTCTGAAACGGACACTGTAGAATTTCCTTTTCACCCAAAAGAGTGGTGTTTGTCGTCCAAAACGGTCGCAATTGATTTTCGGGACAAACTTGGTTTTTTTTTTGCCTTTTGGGTTGGTTTCGCTCAGTAAGCTGTTGCCACCCATAAAAATGGTATTTTTCGACTGAAACGGACACAGTTGAATTTTCTTGTCAAACTTGTTCGTCTTGCACCGTTTGGTGATGTTTTGCTCAGAAAATCGTTTGCCCCCTAGCAGGGGGTGTTTTGCGTCCAAAATGGACACAATCGATTTTTCCACTCAAACTTGGTCTTTTTGGGCCATTTGCGCGGTTGTTTTTATATAGAAGGTCATTTCCCCTTGATAAAGTGGCGTTTTTCATCCGAAATGGACACAGTTTAATTTTCTGGCCAAACTTTGTCTTTTTGGGCCGTTTGGGGTCTTTTTTCTCAGAAGGTCGTTTGCACTCTAAAATGTGGTATTTTTCGTCTAAAACGGACACAATTGATTTTTCTACTCAAACTTGGTCATTTTGGGCATTTTCGGGGCGTTCGACTTAGATTGTCATTTCTAACGAAAAAAAGTGGTGTTTTTCGTCCAAAACGGACACAATTGGTTTTCTGGCCAAACTTGGACTTTTCTGGCCTTTTGGTGGCGTTTCGCTGTGAAGGTTGTTTCCACCCTATAAGGTGATGTTTTTCTTCCAAAACGAATACGTTTGACTTTTTCTATTAAAACTTGGTGTTTTTGGGCCATCGGTGATGTTTTGCCGAGAATGTCGTTTCCGCCAAAAAAAAGTGGTTTTTTTCGTCCGAAACGGACGCAATTGATTTTCAGGTCAAACTCGGTCTGTTTTTGCCTTTTGGGTTGGTTTCCCTCTCTAAGCCGTTGCCACCCAAAAAAGCATGGTATTTTTCGTCTGAAACGGACAATGTTGAATTTTCTTGTCAAAAATGTTCGTTTTGTACCGTTTGGTGATGTTTTGCTCAAAAAATCGTTTTCTCCCTAGTAGGGTGTGTTTTTTGTCCAAAACGGACACAATCGATTTTTCTAATCGAACATGGTATTATGCTCGGTAAGCCGTTTCCACCCAAAAAAATGGTGTCTTTCGTCTGAAACGGATACAGTAGAATTTCCTTTTCACCCAAAAGAGTGGCGTTTGTCGTCCAAAACGGTCGCAATTGATTTTCGGGACAAACTTGGTTTTTTTTTTGCCTTTTGGGTTGGTTTCGCTCAGTAAGCTGTTGCCACCCATAAAAAAAGGTATTTTTCAACTGAAACGGACACAGTTGAATTTTCTTGTCAATATTGTTCGTCTTGCGCCGTTTGGTGATGTTTTGCTCAGAAAATCGTTTGCCCCCTAGCAGGGGTTTTTTTTTCGTCCAAAACGGACACAATCGATTTTTCCACTCAAACTTGGTCTTTTTGGGCCATTTGGCGGTTCTTTTTATTTAGAAGGTCGTTTCCCCTTGATAAAGTGGCGTTTTTCATCCGAAATGGACACAGTTGAATTTTCTGGCCAAACTTTGTCTTTTTGGGCCGTTTGGGGTCATTTTTCTCAGAAGGTCGTTTGCACTATAACATGTGGTATTTTTCGTCCAAAACGGACACAATTGATTTTTCTACTCAAACTTGGTCGCTTTGGGCATTTTCGGGTCGTTCGACCTAGAATGTCATTTCTAACCAAAAAAAGTGGTGTTTTTCGTTCAAAACGGACACAATTGATTTTCTGGCCTTTTGGCGGCATTTCACTGTGAAGGTTGTTTCCACCCTATAAGGTGGTGTTTTTCTTCCAAAACGAATACGTTTGACTTTTACTATTAAAACTTGGTGGTTTTGGGCCATCGGTGACGTTTTGCCGAGAATGTCGTTTCTGCAAAAAAAAAGTGGTTTTTTGGTCCAAAACGGACGCAATTGATTTTCAGGTCAAACTTGGTCTGTTTTTGCCTCTTGGGTTGGTTTCCCTCTCTAAGCCGTTGTCACCCAAAAACGCATGGTATTTTTCGTCTGAAACGAACAATGTTGAATTTTCTTGTCAAACATGTTCGTTTTGTACCGTTTGGTGATGTTTTGCTCAAAAAATCGTTTTCTCCCTAGTAGGTGGTGTTTTTCGTCCAAAACGGACACAATCGATTTTTCTAATCGAACATGGTATTATGCTCTGTAAGCCGTTTCCACCCCAAAAAATGGTGTTTTTCGTCTGAAACGGACACAGTAGAATTTCCTTTTCACCCAAAAGAGTGGCGTTTGTCATCCAAAATGGTCGCAATTGATTTTCGGGACAAATTTGGTTTTTTTTTTTGCCTTTTGGGTTGGTTTCGCTCAGTAAGCTGTTGCCATCCATAAAAATGGTATTTTTTGACTCAAACGGACAAAGTTGAATTTTCTCATCAAACTTGTTCGTCTTGCGCCGTTTGGTGATGTTTTGCTCAGAAAATCATTTGCCCCCTAGCAGGGGGTGTTTTTTGACCAAAACGGACACAATCGATTTTTCCACTCAAACTTGGTATTTTTGGGCCATTTGGCGGTTGTTTTTATTTAGAAGGTCGTTTCCCCTTGATAAAGTGGCGTTTTTCATCCGAAATGGACACAGTTGAATTTTCTGGCCAAACTTTGTCTTTTTTGGCCGTTTGGGGTCATTTTTCTCAGAAGGTCGTTTGCAATCTAAAATGTGGTATTTTTCGTCCAAAACGGACACAATTGATTTTTGTACTCAAACTTGGTCGTTTTGGGCATTTTCGGGGCGTTCGACCTAGAATGTCATTTCTAACAAAAACAAAATGGTGTTTTTCGTCCAAAACGGACACAACTGATTTTCTGGCCAAACTTGGACTTTTCTGGCCTTTTGGCGGCGTTTCGCTGTGAAGGTTGTTTCCACCCAATAAGGTGGTGTTTTTCTTCCAAAACGAATACGTTTGACTTTTTCTATTAAAACTTGGTGTTTTTGGGCCATCGGTGACGTTTTGACGAGAATGTCATTTCCGCAAAAAAAAAGTGGTTTTTTTCGTCCAAAACGGACGCAATTGATTTTCAAGTCAAACTTGGTCTGTTTTTGCCTCTTGGGTTGATTTCCCTCTCTAAGCCGTTGCCACCCAAAAAAGCTTGGTATTTTTCGTCTGAAACGAACAATGTTGAATTTTCTTGTCAAACATGTTCGTTTTGTACCGTTTGGTGATGTTTTGCTCAAAAAATCGTTTTCTCCCTAGTAGGGGGTGTTTTTCGTCTAAAACGGACACAATCGATTTTTCTAATCGAACATGGTATTATGCTCTGTAAGCCGTTTCCACCCAAAAAAATGGTGTTTTTCGTCTGAAACGGAGACAGTAGAATTTCCTTTTCACCCAAAAGAGTGGCGTTTGTCGTTCAAAATGGTCGCAATTGATTTTCGGGACAAACTTGGTTTTTTTTTTTGTCTTTTGGGTTGGTTTCGCTCAGTAAGCTGTTGCCACCCATAAAAATGGTATTTTTCGACTGAAACGGACACAGTTGAATTTTCTCATCAAACTTGTTCGTCTTGCGCCGTTTGGTGATGTTTTGATCAGAAAATCGTTTGCCCGCTAGCAGGGGGTGTTTTTTGTCCAAAACGGACACAATCGATTTTTCCACTCAAACTTGGTCTTTTTGGGCCATTAGGCGGTTGTTTTTATTTAGAAGGTCGTTTCCCCTTGATAATGTGGCGTTTTTCATCCGAAATGGACACAGTTGAATTTTCTGGCCAAACTTTGTCTTTTTGGGCCGTTTGGTGTCATTTTTCTCAGAAGGTCGTTCGCAATCTAAAATGTGGTATTTTTCGTCCAAAACAGACACAATTGATTTTCGTACTCAAACTTGGTCGTTTTGGGCATTTTCGGGGCATTCGACCTAGAATGTCATTTCTAACCAAAAAAAGTGGTGTTTTTCGTCCAAAACGGACACAATTGATTTTCTGGCCAAACTTGGACTTTTCTGGACTTTTGGCGGCGTTTCGCTGTGAAGGTTGTTTCCACCCTATAAGGTGGTGTTTTTCTTCCAAAACGAATACGTTTGACTTTTTCTATTAAAACTTGGTGTTTTTGGGCCATCGGTGACGTTTTGCCGAGAATGTCGTTTCCGCCAAAAAAAAGTGGTTTTTTGGTCCAAAACGGACGCAATTGATTTTCAGGTCAAACTTGGTCTGTTTTTGCCTTTTGGGTTGGTTTCCCTCTCTAAGCCGTTGCCACCCAAAAAAGCATGGTATTTTTCGTCTGAAACGGACAATGTTGAATTTTCTTGTCAAACATGTTCGTTTTGTACCGTTTGGTGATGTTTTGCTCAAAAAATCGTTTTCTCCCTAGTAGGGGGTGTTTTTCGTCCAAAACGGACACAATCGATTTTTCTAATCGAACATGGTATTATGCTCTGTAAGCCGTTTCCACCCAAAACAATGGTATTTTTTGTCTGAAACGGACACAGTAGAATTTCCTTTTCACCCAAAAGAGTGGTGTTTGTCGTCCAAAACGGTCGCAATTGATTTTTGGGACAAACTTGGTTTTTTTTTTTTGCCTTTTGGGTTGGTTTCGCTCAGTAAGCTGTTGCCACCCATAAAAATGGTATTTTTCGACTGAAACGGACACAGTTGAATTTTCTTGTCAAACTTGTTCGTCTTGCACCGTTTGGTGATGTTTTGCTCAGAAAATCGTTTGCCCCCTAGTAGGGGGTGTTTTTCGTCCAAAACGGACACAATCGATTTTTCCACTCAAACTTGGTCTTTTTGGGCCATTTGGCGGTTGTTTTTATATAGAAGGTCGTTTCCCCTTGATAAAGTGGCGTTTTTCATCCGAAATGGACACAGTTTAATTTTCTGGCCAAACTTTGTCTTTTTGGGCCGTTTGGGGTCTTTTTTCTCAGAAGGTCGTTTGCACTCTAAAATGTGGTATTTTTCGTCCAAAACGGACACAATCGATTTTTCCACTCAAACTTGGTCTTTTTGGGCCATTTGGCGGTTGTTTTTATATAGAAGGTCGTTTCCCCTTGATAAAGTGGCGTTTTTCATCCGAAATGGACACAGTTGAATTTTCTGGCCAAACTTTGTCTTTTTGGGCCGTTTGGGGTCTTTTTTCTCAGAAGGTCGTTTGCACTCTAAAATGTGGTATTTTTCGTCCAAAACGGACACAATCGATTTTTCCACTCAAACTTAGTCTTTTTGGGCCATTTCGCGGTGGTTTTTATATAGAAGGTCGTTTCCCCTTGATAAAGTGGCGTTTTTCATCCGAAATGGACACAGTTTAATTTTCTGGCCAAACTTTGTCTTTTTGGGCCGTTTGGGGTCTTTTTTCTCAGAAGGTCGTTTGCACTCTAAAATGTGGTATTTTTCGTCCAAAACGGACACAATCGATTTTTCCACTCAAACTTGGTCTTTTTGGGCCATTTGGCGGTTGTTTTTATATAGAAGGTCGTTTCCCCTTGATAAAGTGGCGTTTTTCATCCGAAATGGACACAGTTTAATTTTCTGGCCAAACTTTGTCTTTTTGGGCCGTTTGGGGTCTTTTTTCTCAGAAGGTCGTTTGCACTCTAAAATGTGGTATTTTTCGTCTAAAACGGACACAATTGATTTTTCTACTCAAACTTGGTCGCTTTGGGCATTTTCGGGTCGTTCGACCTAGAATGTCATTTCTAACAAAAAAAAGTGGTTTTTTTCGTCCAAAACGGACACAATTGATTTTTTGGCCTTTTGGCGGCATTTCGCTGTGAAGGTTGTTTCAAACCTATATGGTGGTGTTTTTCTTCAAAAACGAATACGTTTGACTTTTACTATTAAAACTTGGTGTTTTTGGGCCATCGGTGACGTTTTGCCGAGAATGTCGTTTCTGCCAAGAAAAAGTGGTTTTTTGGTCCAAAACGGACGCAATTGATTTTCAGGTCAAACTTGGTCTGTTTTTGCCTCTTGGGTTGGTTTCCCTCTCTAAGCCGTTGCCACCCAAAAAAGCGTGGTATTTTTCGTCTGAAACGGACAATGTTGAATTTTCTTGTCAAACATGTTCGTTTTGTACCGTTTGGTGATGTTTTGCTCAAAAAATCGTTTTCTCCCTAGTAGGGGGTGTTTTTCGCCCAAAACGGACACAATCGATTTTTCTAATCGAACATGGTATTATGCTCTGTAAGCCGTATCCACCCAAAACAATGTTGTTTTTCGTCTGAAACGGACACAGTAGAATTTCCTTTTCACCCAAAAGAGTGGCGTTTGTCGTCCAAAACGGTCGCAATTGATTTTCGGGACAAACTTGGTTTTTTTTTTGCCTTTTGGCTTGGTTTCGCTCAGTAAGTTGTTGCCTCCCATAAAAATGGTATTTTTCGACTGAAACGGACACAGTTGAATTTTCTCATCAAACTTGTTCATCTTGCGCCGTTTGGTGATGTTTTGCTCAGAAAATCGTTTGCCCCCGAGCAGGGGATGTTTTTTGTCCAAAACGGACACAATCGATTTTTCCACTCAAACTTGATCTTTTTGGGCCATTTGGCGGTTGTTTTTATTTAGGAGGTCGTTTCCCCTTGATAAAGTGGCGTTTTTCATCCGAAATGGACACAGTTGAATTTTCTGGCCAAACTTTGTCTTTTTGGGCCGTTTGGGGTCTTTTTTCTCAGAAGGTCGTTTGCACTCTAAAATGTGGTATTTTTCGTCCAAAACGGACACAATCGATTTTTCCACTCAAACTTGGTCTTTTTGGGCCATTTGGGGGTTGTTTTTATATAGAAGGTCGTTTCCCCTTGATAAAGTGGCGTTGTTCATCCGAAATGGACACAGTTTAATTTTCTGGCCAAACTTTGTCTTTTTGGGCCGTTTGGGGTCATTTTTCTCAGAAGGTCGTTTGCAATCTAAAATGTGGTATTTTTCGTCCAAAACAAACACAATTGATTTGTCTACTCAAACTTGGTCGTTTTGGGCATTTTCGGGGCGTTCGACCTAGAATGTCATTTCTAACAAAAAAAAGTGGTGTTTTTCGTCCAAAACGGACACAATTGATTTTCTGGCCAAACTTGGACTTTTCTGGCCTTTTGGCGGCGTTTCGCTGTGAAGGTTGTTTCCACCCTATAAGGTGGTGTTTTTCTTCCAAAACGAATACGTTTGACTTTTACTATTAAAACTTGGTGTTTTTGGGCCATCGGTGACGTTTTGCTGAGAATGTCGTTTCTGCGAAAAAAAAGTGGTTTTTTTGGTCCAAAACGGACGCAATTGATTTTCAGGTCAAACTTGGTCTGTTTTTGCCTCTTGGGTTGGTTTCCCTCTCTGAGCCGTTGCCACCCAAAAAAGCATGGTATTTTTCGTCTGAAACGGACAATGTTGAATTTTCTTGTCAAACATGTTCGTTTTGTACCGTTTGGTGATGTTTTGCTCAAAAAATCGTTTTCTCCCTAGTAGGGGGTGTTTGTTGTCCAAAACGGACACAATCGATTTTTCTAATCGAACATGGTATTATGCTCTGTAAGTCGTTTCCACCCAAAAAAATGGTGTTTTTCGTCTGAAACGGACACAGTAGAATTTCCTTTTCACCCAAAAGAGTGGCGTTTGTCGTCCAAAACGGTCGCAATTGATTTTCGGGACAAACTTGGTTTTTTTTTTTTTGCCTTTTGGCTTGGTTTCGCACAGTAAGCTGTTGCCACCCATAAAAATGGTATTTTTCGACTGAAACGGACACAGTTGAATTTTCTCATCAAACTTGTTCGTCTTGCGCCGTTTGGTGATGTTTTGCTCAGAAAATCATTTGCCCCCTAGCAGGGGGTGTTTTTTGTCCAAAACGGACACAATCGATTTTTCCACTCAAACTTGGTATTTTTGGGCCATTTGGCGGTTGTTTTTATTTAGAAGGTCGTTTCCCCTTAATAAAGTGGCGTTTTTCATCCGATATGGACACAGTTGAATTTTCTGGCCAAACTTTGTGTTTTTGGGCCGTTTGGGGTCATTTTTCTCAGAAGGTCGTTTGCACTCTAAAATGTGGTATTTTTCGTCCAAAACGGACACAATTGATTTTTCTACTCAAACTTGGTCGTTTTGGGCATTTTCGGGGCGTTCGACCTAGAATGTCATTTCTCACCAAAAAAAGTGGTGTTTTTCGTCCAAAACGGACACAATTGATTTTCTGGCCAAACTTGGACTTTTCTGGCCTTTTGGCGGCGTTTCGCTGTGAAGGTTGTTTCCACCCTATAAGGTGGTGTTTTTCTTCCAAAACGAATACGTTTGACTTTTTCTATTAAAACTTGGTGTTTTTGGGCCATCGGTGATGTTTTGCCGAGAATGTCGTTTCCGCAAAAAAAAAGTGGTTTTTTCGTCCAAAACGGATGCAATTGATTTTCATGTCAAACTTGGTCTGTTTTTTCCTCTTGGGTTGGTTTCCGTCTCTCAGCCGTTGCCACCCAAAAAAGCATGGCATTTTTCGTCTGAAACGGACAATGTTGAATTTTCTTGTCAAACATGTTCGTTTTGTACCGTTTGGTGATGTTTTGCTCAAAAAATCGTTTTCTCCCTAGTAGGGGGTGTTTGTTGTCCAAAACGGACACAATCGATTTTTCTAATCGAACATGGTATTATGCTCTGTAAGTCGTTTCCACCCAAAAAAAATGGTGTTTTTTGTCTGAAACGGACACAGTAGAATTTCCTTTTCACCCAAAAGAGTGGCGTTTGTCGTCCAAAACGGTCGCAATTGATTTTCGGGACAAACTTGGTTTTTTTTTTGCCTTTTCGGTTGGTTTCGCTCAATAAGCTGTTGCCACCCATAAAAATGGTATTTTTCGACTGAAACGGACAAAGTTGAATTTTCTTGTCAAACTTGTTCGTCTTGCGCCGTTTGGTGATGTTTTGCTCAGAAAATCGTTTGCCCCCTAGCAGGGTTTTTTTTTTTGTTCAAAACGGACACAATCGATTTTTCCACTAAAACTTGGTCTTTTTGGGCCATTTGGCGGTTGTTTTTATTTAGAAAGTCGTTTCCCCTTGATAAAGTGGCGTTGTTCATCCGAAATGGACACAGTTTAATTTTCTGGCCAAACTTTGTCTTTTTGGGCCGTTTGGGGTCATTTTTCTCAGAAGGTCGTTTGCACTCTAAAATGTGGTATTTTTCGTCCAAAACGGACACAATTGATTTTTCTACTCAAACTTGTTCGTTTTGGGCATTTTCGCGGCGTTCGACCTAGAATGTCATTTCTAACCAAAAAAAGTGGTGTTTTTCGTCCAAAACGGACACAATTGATTTTCTGGCCAAACTTGGACTTTTCTGGCCTTTTGGCGGCGTTTCGCTGTGAAGGTTGTTTCCACCCTATAAGGTGGTGTTTTTCTTCCAAAACGAATACGTTTGACTTTTTCTATTAAAACTTGGTGTTTTCGGGCCATCGATGACGTTTTGCCGAGAATGTCGTTTACGCCAAAAAAAAGTGGTTTTTTCGTCCAAAACGGACGCAATTGATTTTCAGGTCAAACTTGGTCTGTTTTTGCCTTTTGGGTTGGTTTCCCTCTCTAAGCCGTTGCCACCCAAAAAAGCATGGTATTTTTCGTCTCAAACGGACAGTGTTGAATTTTATTGTCAAACATTTTCGTTTTTTACCGTTTGGTGATGTTTTGCTCAAAAAATCGTTTTCTCGCTAGTAGGGGGTGTTTTTCGTCCAAAATGGACACAATCGATTTTTCTACTCGAACATGGTATTATGCTTTCTAAGCCGTTTCCACCCGAAAAAATGGTGTTTTTCGTCTGAAACGGACACTGTTGAATTTTCTTTTCACCCAAAAGAGTGGCGTTTGTCGTCCAAAATGGTCACAATTGATTTTCGGGACAAACTTGGTTTTTTTTGCCTTTTGGGTTGGTTTCGCTCAGTAAGCTGTTGCCACCCATAAAAATGGTGTTTTTCGACTGAAACGGACACAGTTGAATTTTCTCATCAAACTTGGTCTTTTCGTGCTGTTTGGTGATGTTAATCTCAGAAGATCGTTTGCTCCCTAGAAGTGGGGGTGTTTTTCGTAAAAAACGGACACAATTGATTTTTCTACGCGAACTTGGTTTTTTTGGGCCATTTGGGGGTGTTGTACTTAGAAAGTCGTTTCCACTTGAGAAAGTGGCATTTTTCGTCCGAAATTGACACAGTTGAATTTTCAAGCCAAATTGGTCTTTTTGGGCCGTTTGGGGTCATTTTTCTCCGATGGTCGTTTGTACACTAAAAGGTGGTGTTTTTCGTTCAAAACGGACACAATTGATTTTTCAACTGCAACTTGGTCATTTTTTGCATTTTCGGGGCGTTCGACCAAGAATTTCATTTCCAACCAAAAAAAGTGGTATTTTTCGTCCAAAACGGAAACAATTGATTTTCTGGCCAAACTTGGACTTTTCTGGCCTTTTGGCGGCGTTTCGCTATGAAGGTCGTTTCCACCCGATAATGTGGTGTTTTTCTTCCAAAATGGATACATTTGACTTTTTCTATTAAAACTTGGTGTTTTTGGCCCATCGATGATGTTTTGCCGAGAATGTCGTTTCCACCAAAAAAAAATGGTTTTTTTCGTCCAAAACGGACGCAATTGATTTTCTGGTCGAACTTGGTCTGTTTTTGCCTTTTAGGTTGGTTTCCCTCTCTAAGCCGTTGCCACCCAAAAAAGCATGGCATTTTTTGTCTGAAACAGACATAGTTGAATTTTCTTGTCAAACTTATTCGTTTTGTACCGTTTGGTGATGCTTTGCTCAGAAAATCGTTTGCTCCCTAGTAGGGGGGGTTCTTTTTCGTCCAAAACAGACACAATCGATTTTTCTACTCAAACTTGGTATTTTTCCATGTAAGTCGTTTCCACCCGAAAAAATGGTGTTTTTAGTCTGAAACGGACACAGTTGAATTTCCTTTTCACCCAAAAGAGTGGCGTTTGTCGTCCAAAAGGGTTGCAATTGATTTTCAGGATAAACTTGGTTTGTTTTTGCCTTTTGGGTTGGTTTCGCTCAGTAAGGTGTTGCCACCCATAAAAATGGTATTTTTCGACTGAAACGGACACAGTTGAATTTTCTTGTCAAATTTGTTCGTCTTGTGCCGTTTGGTGATGTTTTGCCCAGAAAATCATTTGCCCCCTAATAGGGGGTGTTTTTCGTCCAAAACGGACACAATCGATTTTTTCCCTCAAACTTGGTCTTTTTGGGCCATTTGGCGGGTGTTTTTATTTAGAAAGTCGTTTCCCTTGAGAAAGTGGCGTTTTTCGTCCGAAATGGACACAATTGAATTTTTTGGCCAAACTAGGTCTTTTTGGGCCGTTTGGGGTCATTTTTCTCAGAAGGTCGTTTGCGCTCTAAAATGTAGTGTTTTTCGTCCAAAACGGACACAATTGATTTTTCTACTCAAACTTGGTCGTTTTGGACATTTTTGGGGCATTCGACCTAGAATGTCATTTCCAACCAAAAAAAGTGGTGTTTTTCGTCCAAAACGGACACAATTGATTTTCTGGCCAAACTTGGACTTTTCAGGCCTTTTGGCGGCGTCTCACTGTGAAGGTCGTTTCCACCCAATAAGGTGGTGTTTTTCTTCCAAAACGGATACGTTTGACTTTTTCTATTAAAACTTGGGGTTTTTGGCCCATCGATGACGTTTTGCTGAGAATGTCGTTTTCGCCAAACAAAATTGGTGTTTTTCATCCAAAATGGACGCAATTGATTTTCTGGTTAAATTTGGTTTGTTTTTGCCTTTTGGGTTGGTTTCGCTCTCTAAGCCGTTGCCACCCAAAAAAGCATGGTATTTTTCGTCTGAAACGGACACAGTTGAATTTTCTTGTCAAACTTATTCGTTTTGTACCGTTTGGTGATGTTTTACTCAGAAAATCGTTTGTTCCCTAGTAGGGGGTGTTTTTCGTCCAAAACAGACACAATCGATTTTTCTTCTCGAACTTGGTATTTTGCTTTGTAAGCTGTTTTCACCCGAAAAAATGGTGTTTTTCGTTTGAAACGGACACAGTTGAATTTTCTTTTCACCTAAAGGAGAGGCGTTTGTCGACCCAAACGGTCGCAATTGATTTTCGGGTCAAACTTGGTTTTTTTTTTGCCTTTTCAGTTGGTTTCACTCAGTAAGCTGTTGCCACCCGTAAAAATGGTATTTTTCGACTGAAACGGACACAGTTAAATTTTCTCGTCAAACTTGGTCTTTTCGTGTCGTTTGGTGATGTTAATCTCAGAACATCGTTTTCTCCCTAGAAGTGTAGGTGTTTTTCGTCAAAAACGAACACAATTAATTTTTCTACACGAACTTGGTCTTTTTGGGCCATTTGGGGGTATTATACTTAGAAGGTTGTTTCCACTTGAGAAAGTGGCATTTTTCGTCCGAAATGGACATAGTTGAATTTTCTGGCCAAATTGGTCTTTTTGGGCCGTTTGGGGTCTTTTTTCTCAGATGGTCGTTTGCACTAAAAAAGGTGGTGTTTTTGGTCCAAAACGGACACAATTGATTTTTCTACTCAAACTTGGTCGTTTTGGGTATTTTCGGGGCGTTCAACCTAGAATGTCTTTTCTAACCAAAAAAAGTGGTGTTTTCGTCTAAAACGGACACAATTTATTTTCTGGCCAAACTTGGACTTTTCCAGCCATTTGGCGGCGTTTCGCTGTGAGGGTTGTTTCTACCCTATAAGGTGGTGTTTTTTTTTCCAAAACGGATACGTTTGACTTTTTATATTAAAACTTGGTGTTTTTGGCCCATTGATGACGTTTTGCCGAGAATGTCGTTTCCGCCAAAAAAAGTGGTTTTTTTCGTCCAAAACGGACGCAATTGATTTTCTGGTTAAATTTGGTTTGTTTTTTGCCTTTTGGGTTGGTTTCGCTCTCTAAGCCATTGCCACCCAAAAAAGCATGGTATTTTTCGTTTGAAACGGACAATGTTGAATTTTCTTCTCAAACTTGTTCGTTTTGTACCGTTTGATGTTGTTTTGCTCAAAAAATCGTTTGCTCCCTATTAGGGGGGTCTTTTTCGTCCAAAACGGACACAATCGATTTTTCTACTCAAACTTGGTATTTTGCTCTGTAAGTCGTTTCCACCCGAAAAACTGGTGTTTTTAGTCTGAAACGGACACAGTTGAATTTCCTTGTCAAACTTGTTCGTTTTGTGCCGTTTGGTGATGTTTTGCTCCGAAAATCATTTGCTCCCTAAAAGGGGGGGTGTTTTCGTCAAAAATGGACACGATTGATTTTTCTACTCAAACATGGTCTTTTTGGTCCATTTGGGGGTGTTTTACTTAGAAGGTTGTTTACACTGAAGAAAGTGTTTTTTTTCATCCAAAATAGACATAACGGATTTTCAAATCAAAATTGGATTTTTTGTAAAAATTAGACACAATTCATTTTTCCACTTAAACTTGGTCTTTCTGGGCCTTTTGGGGTTGTTTTTCTTAGAAGGTCGTTTCCACTAAAGAAAGTGGTGTTTTTCATCCAAAACAGACACAATTGATTTTCACGTCATACTTGCACTTTTCGGGCATTTTTGGACAATTTCGCTCAGAAGGTCATTTCTACACAAAAAATGTGGTGTTTTTCTTCCAAAACGGACATTTCTACTCAAACTTGGTGTTTTTTGGGCCTTTTGGTGACGTTTTGCCTAGAATGTCGTTTCTACCGAAGAAAAAAATGTTTGTTTTTTTTTTTCGTCCGAAATGGATGCAATTGATTTTCAGGTCCAACTTGGTCTGTTTCGGCCTATTAGAGTTCTCTTGCTCTGTAAGTCGTTTCCATCCGAAAAAAAATGGTATTTTTCGTCTGAAACAGACACAATTGAATTTTCTTTTCACCCAAAAGAGTAGTGTTTGTCGTCCAAAACGGTCGCAATAGATTTTCTGGTCATACTTAGTTTTTTTTTTGCATTTTGGGTTGGTTTCACCCAGTAAGCTGTTGCCACACATAAAAATGGTATTTTTCGACTGAAACGGACACTGTTGAATTTTCTCGTCAAACTTGGTCTTTTCGTGCTGTTTAGTGATGTTAATCTTAGAAGATCGTTTGCTCCCTAGAAGTGGGGGTGTTTTTCGTCAAAAACGGACACAATTGATTTTTCTACGCGAACTTGGTCTTTTTGGGCCATTTGGGGGTATTTTACTTACAATGTCGTTTCCACTTCAAAAAGTGGCGTTTTTCAACCAAAATGGACACAGTTGAATTTTCTGGCCAAATTGGTCTTTTTGGGCCATTTGGGGTCATTTTTCTCAAATGGTCGTTTGCACCCTGAAAGGTGGTGTTTTTCGTCCAAAATGGACACAATTGAATTTTCTATTCAAACTTGGTCGTTTTGGGCATTTTCGGGGGGCGTTCGACCCAGAATTTCGTTTCCAACCAAAAAACGTGGTGTTTTTCATCTAAAACGGACACAACTGATTTTTAGGCCAAACTTGGACTTTTCTGGCCTTTTGGGAGTTTTTCGCTGTGAAGGTCGTTTCCACCCTATAAGGTGGTGTTTTTGTTACAAAACGGATACGCTTGACATTTCTATTACAACTTGGCGTTTTTGGCCCATCGGTGGCATTTTCCCGAGAATGTCGTTTCCACAAAAAAAAAAGTACCATTTTTCGTCCAAAACGGACGCAATTGATTTTCTGGTCAAACTCGGTCTGTTTTTGCCTTCTGGGTTGGTTTCGCTCTCTAAGCCGTTGCCACCCAAAAAAGCATGGTATTTTTCGTCTGAAACGGACAATGTTGAATTTTCTTATCAAACTTGTTCCTTTTGTACCGTTTGGGGATGTTTTGCTCAGAAAATCGTTTGCTCCCTAGTAGGGGGTGTTTTTCGTCCATAACGGAAACAACCAATTTTTCTACTCGAATTTGGTATTTTGCCCTGTAAGCCGTTTCCACCTGAAAAAATGGTGTTTTTCGTCTGAAACGGACACAGTTGAATTTTCTTTTCACCCAAAAGAGTGGCGTTTGTCGTCCAAAATGGTCGCAATTGATTTTCGGGTCAAACTTGGTTTTTTTTTTGCCTTTTTGGTTGGTTTCGATCAGTAAGCTGTTGCCACCCATAAAAATGGTATTTTTCGACTAAAACGGACACAGTTGAATTTTCTTGTCAAACTTGGTCTTTTCGTGCCGTTTGGTGATGTTAATCTCAGAAGATCGTTTGCTCCCTAGAAGTGTAGGTGTTTTTCGTAAAAAACGGACCCAATTGATTTTTCTACACGAACTTGGTCTTTTTGGGCCATTTGGGGGTGTTATACTTAGAAGGTTGTTTCCACTTGAGAAAGTGGCGTTTTTCGTCCGAAATGGACACAGTTGAATGTTTTGGCCAAATTGGTCTTTTTGGGCCGTCTAGGGTCATTTTTCTCAGATGGTCGTTTGCACTAAAAAAGGTGGTGTTTTTCATCCGAAACGGACACAATTGACTTTTCTACTCAAACTTGGTCATTTTGGGCATTTTCGGGGCGTTCAACCTAGAATGTCATTTCTAATCGAAAAAAGTGGTGTTTTTCGTCCAAAACGGACACAATTGATTTTCTGGCTAGACTTGGACTTTTCTGGCCTTTTAGCGGCGTTTCGCTGTGAAGGTCGTTTCCACCCTATAAGGTGGAGTTTTTCTTCCAAAATGGATACGTTTGACTTTTTCTATTAAAACTTGGTGTTTTTGGCCCATCGATGACGTTTTGCTGAGAATGTCGTTTCCGAAAAAAAAAAGTGATTTTTTTCGTCCAAAACGGACGCAATTTATTTTCTGGTCAAACTTGGTCTGTTTTTGCCTTTTGGGTTGGTTTCGCTCTCTATGCCGTTGCCACCCGAAAAAGCATGGTATTTTTCGTCTGAAACGGTTACAGTTGAATTTTCTTGTCAAACTTCTTCGTTTTGTACCGTTTGGTGATGTTTTCCTCAGAAAATCATTTGCTCCCTAGTAGGGGGTCTTTTTCGTCCAAAACGGACACAATCGATTTTTCTACTCAAACTTGGTATTTTGCTCTGTAAGTCGTTTCCACCTGAAAAAATGGTGTTTTCCGTCTGAAACAGACACAGTTGAATTTTCTTTTCACCCAAAAGAGTGGCGTTTGTCGTCCAAAACGGTCGCAATTGATTTTCGGGTCAAACGTGGGTTTTTTTTTGCCTTTTCGGTTGGTTTCGCTCAATAAGCTGTTGCCCCCCCCCCCCTAAAAATGGTATTTTTCGACTGAAACGGACACAGATGAATTTTCTCGTCAAACTCGGTTATTTCGTGCCGTTTGGTGATGTTAGTCTCAGAAGATCGTTTGCACCCTAGAAGTGGGGGTGTTTTTGGTTAAAAACGGACACAATTGATTTTTCTACTCGAACTTGGGCTTTTTGGGCCATTTGGGGGTGTTTTTCTTAGAAGGTTGTTTCCATTTGAGAAAGTGGCGTTTTTCGTCCGAAATGGACACAGTTGAATGTTTTGGCCAAATTGGTCTTTTTGGGCCGTCTGGGGTCATTTTTCTCAGATGGTCGTTTGCACTAAAAAAGGTGGTGTTTTTCGTCCGAAACGGACACAATTGATTTTTCTACTCAAACTTTGTCGTTTTGGGCATTTTCGGAGCGTTCAACCTAGAATGTCATTTGTAACCAAAAAAAGTAGTGTTTTTCATCCAAAATGGACACAATTGATTTTCTGGCTAGACTTGGACTTTTCTGGCCTTTTGGCGGCGTTTCGCTGTGAAGGTCGTTTCCACCCTATAAGGTGGTGTTTTTCTTCCAAAATGGATATGTTTGACTTTTTCTATTAAAACTTGGTGTTTTTGGCCCATCGATGACGTTTTGCCGAGAATGTCGTTTCCAAAAAAAAAAAGTGGTTTTTCTCGTCCAAAACGGACGCAATTTATTTTCTGGTCAAACTTGGTCTGTTTTTGCCTTTTGGGTTGGTTTCGCTCTCTAAGCCGTTGCCACCCAAAAAAGAATGGTATTTTTCGTCTGAAACGGTCACAGTTGAATTTTCTTGTCAAACTTCTTCGTTGTGTACCGTTTGGTGATGTTTTCCTCAGAAAATCGTTTGCTCCCTAGTAGGGGCGTCTTTTTCGTCCAAAACGGACACAATCGATTTTTCTACTCAAACTTGGTATTTTGCTCTGTAAGTCGTTTCCACCCGAAAAAATGGTGTTTTCCGTCTGAAACGGACACAGTTGAATTTTCTTTTCACCCAAAAGAGTGGCGTTTGTCGTCCAAAACGGTCGCAATTGATTTTCAGGTCAAACTTGGTTTTTTTTTATATTTTCGGTTGGTTTCGCTCAATAAGCTGTTGCCCCCCCCTCTAAAAATGGTATTTTTCGACTGAAACAGACACAGATGAATTTTCTCGTCAAACTCGGTCATTTCGTGCCGTTTGGTGATGTGAGTCTCAGAAGTTCGTTTGCACCCTAGAAGTGGGGGTGTTTTTTGTCAAAAACGGACACAATTGATTTTTCTACTCGAACTTGGGCTTTTTGGGCCATTTGGGGGTGTTTTACTTAGAAAGTCGTTTCCACTTGAGAAAGTGGCATTTTTCGTCCGAAATGGACACAGTTGAATTTTCTGGCCAAATTGGTCTTTTTGGGCCGTCTGGGGTCATTTTTCTCAGATGGTCATTTGTATGCTAAAAGGTGGTGTTTTTCGTCCAAAATGGACACAATTGATTTTTCTACTCAAACTTGGTCGTTTTTTGCATTTTCGAGGCGTTCGACCAAGAATTTCATTACCAACCAAAAAAGTGGTGTTTTTCGCCCAAAATGCACTTTTCTGGCCATTTGGCGGCGTTTCGCTTTGAAGGTCGTTTCCACCCTATAAGGTGGTGTTTTTCTTCCAAAACAGATACGTTTGACTTTTTCTATTAAAACTTGGTGTTTTTGGCCCATCGATGACGTTTTGCCGTGAATGTCGTTTCTGCAAAAAAAAGTGGTTTTTTTCGTCTAAAACGGACGCAATTGATTTTCAGGTCGAAGTTGGTCTATTTTTGCCTTTTGGGTTGGTTTCGCTCTCTAAGCCGTTGCCACCCAAAAAAGCGTGGTATTTTTCTTCTGAAACGGACACAGTTGAATTATCTTGTCAAACTTATTCGTTTTGTGCCGTTTGGTGATGCTTTGCTCAGAAAATCGTTTGCTCCCCAGTAGGGGGGTCTTTTTCGTCCAAAACGGACACAATCGATTTTTCTACTCAAACTTGGTATTTTGCACTGTAAGTCGTTTCCACACGAAAAAATGGTGTTTTTAGTCTAAAACAGACACAGTTGAATTTCCTTTCTACCCAAAAGGGTGGCGTTTGTCGTCCAAAACGGTTGCAATTGATTTTCGAGACAAACTTTGTTTTTTTTTTGCCTTTTGGGTTGGTTTCGCTCAGTTAGCTGTTGCCACCCGTAAAAATGGTATTTTTCGACTGAAACGGACACAGTTGAATTTTCTTGTCAAACTTGTTCGTCTTGTGCCGTTTGGTGATGTTTGCTCAAAAAATCGTTTGCCCCCAAGTAGGGGGGTGTTTTTCGTCCAAAACGGACACAATCGATTTTTTCACTCAAACTTGGTCTTTTTGGGCCATTTGGCGGGTGTTTTTATTTAGAAGGTCGTTTTCCTTGAGAAAGTGGTGTTTTTCGTCCGAAATGGACACAATTGAATTTTCTGGCCAAACTTGGTCTTTTTGGGCCGTTTGGGGTCATTATTCTTAGAGGTCGTTTGCACACTAAAACGTAGTGTTTTTCGTCCAAAACGGGCACAATTGATTTTTCTACTCAAACTTGGTTGTTTTTGGCATTTTCGGGGCATTCGACCTATAATGTCATTTCCAACCAAAAAAACTTGAATTTTCTGGCCAAACTTGGACTTTTCTGGTCTTTTGGCGGCGTCTTGCTGTGAAGGTCGTTTCCACCTTATAAGGTGGTGTTTTTTTCTCCAAAACGGATATGTTTGACTTTTTCTATTAGAACTTGGTGTTTTTGGTCCATCGATGACGTTTTACCGAGAATGTCGTTTCCGCCAAAAAAAGTGATTTTTTCATCCAAAACGGACGCAATTGATTTTCGGGTCAAACTTGGTCTGTTTTTGCCTTTTGGGTTAGTTTCGCTCTCTAAGCCATTGCCACCCAAAAAAGCATGGTATTTTTCGTCTGAAACGGACACAGTTGAATTTTCTTGTCAAACTTATTCGTTTTGTACCGTTTGGTGTTGCTTTGCTTAGAAAATCGTTTGCTCCCTAGTGGGGGGGTCTTTTTCGTCCAAAACGGACACAATCGATTTTTCTACTCGAACTTGGTATTTTGACCTGTAAGTCGTTTCCACCCGAACAAAATGGTATTTTTAGTCTGAAATGGACATAGTTAAATTTCTTTTTCACCCAAAAGAGTGGAGTTTGTCGTCCAAAACGGTCGCAATTGATTTTAGGGACAAACTTGTTTTTTTTTTGCCTTTTCGGTTGGTTTCGCTCGGTAAGCTATTACCACCCATAAGAATGGTATTTTTCGACTGAAACAGACATAGTTGAATTTTCTTGTCAAACTTGTTCGTCTTGTGCCCATTGGTGATATTTCGCTTAGAAAATCGTTTGCCCCTTAGTAGGTGGTGTTTTTCGTCCAAAACGAACACAATCGATTTTTCCACTCAAACTTGGTCTGTTTGGGCCATTTGGCGGGTGTTTTTATTTAGAAGGTCATTTCCCAATGAGAAAGTGGCGTTTTTCGTTCGAAATGGACACAGTTGAATTTTCTGGCCAAACTTTGTCTTTTTGGGCCGTTTGGCCCATCGATGACGTTTTGCCGAGAATGTCGTTTTCGCCAAAAAAGGTAGTTTTTTTTCGTCCAAAATGGACGCAATTGATTTTTTGGTCAAATTTGGTCTGTTTTTGCCTTTTGGGTTGGTTTCTCTCACTAAGCCGTTGCCACACAAAAAAGCATGGTATTTTTCGTCTGAAACAGACACAATTGAATTTTCTTGTCAAACTTATTCGTTTTGTACCGTTTGGTGATGCTTTGCTCAGAAAATCGTTTGCTCCCTTGTAGGGGGTCTTTTTCGTCCAAAACGGACACAATCGATTTTTCTACTCAAACTTGGTATTTTGCCCTGTAAGTCGTTTCCACCCGAAAAAATGTTGTTTATAGTCTGAAACGGACACAGTTAAATATCATTTTCACCCAAAAGAGTGGCGTTTGTCATCCAAAACGGTCGTAATTGATTTTAGGGACAAACTTGGTTTTTTTTTTTTGCCTTTTGGGTTGGTTTCGCTCGGTAAGTTGTTGCCACCCATAAAAAAGGTATTTTTTGACTCAAACGGACACAGTTGAATTTTCTTGTCAAACTTGTTCGTCTTGTGCCGTTTGGTGATGTTTCGCTCAGAAAATCGTTTGCCCCCTAGTAGGGGGTGTTTTTCATCCAAAACGGACACAATCGATTTTTCCACTCAAACTTGGTCTTTTTGGGCCATTTGGCAGGTGTTTTTATTTAGAAGGTCGTTTTCCCTTGAGAAAGTGGCATTTTTCGTTCGAAATGGACACAGTTGAATTTTCTGGCCAAACTTTGTCTTTTTGGGCCATTTGGGGTCATTTTTCTCAGAAGGTAGTTTGCACTCTAAAATGTGGTGTTTTTTGTCCAAAACGGACACATTTGATTTTTCTACACAAACTTGGTCGTTTTGGGGATTTTCGGGGCATTCGACCTAGAATGTCATTTCCAACCAAAAGAAGTGGTGTTTTTCGTCCGAAACGGACACAATTGATTTTCTGGCCAAACTTGGACTTTTCTGGCCTTTTCGCGGCGTTTCGCTGTGAAGGTCCTTTCCCCCATATAAGGGGGTGTTTTTAGCCCATCGATGACGTTTTGCCGAGAATGTCGTTTCTGCCAAAAAAAGTTGTTTTTTTCGTCCAAAACGGACGCAATTGATTTTCTGGTCAAACTTGGTCTGTTTTTGCCTTTTGGGTTGGTTTCCCACTCTAAGCCGTTGCCACCGAAGAAAGCATGGTATTTTTCATTTGAAACGGACACAGTTGAATTTTCTTGTCAAACTTATTCGTTTTGTACTGTTTGGTGATGTTTTGCTCAGAAAATCATCTGCTCCCTAGTAGTGGGGTCTTTTTCTTCCAAACGGACACAATCGATTTTTCTACTCAAACTTGGTATTTTGCTCTGTAAGTTGTTTCCACCTGAAAAAAATGGTGTTTTTCGTCTGAAATGGACACAGTTGAATTTTCTTTTCACCCAAAAGAGTGGCGTTTGTCATCCAAAACGGTCGCTATTGATTTTCGGGACAAACTTGGTTTTTTTTGCCTTTTGGGTTGGTTTCGCTCAATAAGCTGTTGCCACCCATAAAAATGGTATTTTTCGACTGAAACGGACACAGTTGAATTTTCACATCAAACTTGGTCTTTTCGTGCCATTCGGTGATGTTAATCTCAGAAGATTGTTTGCTCCCTAGAAGTGGAGGTCTTTTTCATCAAAAACGGACAAAATTGATTTTTCTACTCGAACTTGGTCTTTTTGGGCCATTTGGGGGTGTTTTACTTAGCAAGTCGTTTCCACTTGAGAAAGTGGCGTTTTTCGTCCGAAATAGACACAGTTGAATTTTCAGGCCAAATTGGTCTTTTTGGGCCGTCTGGGGTCATTTTTCTCAGATGATCGTTTGTATCCTAAAAGGTGGTGTTTTTCATCCAAAGTGGACACAATTGATTTTTCAACTCAAACTTGGTCGTTTTTTGCATTTTCGGGGCGTTCGACCAAGAATTTCATTTCCAACCGAAAAAAGTGGTGTTTTTCGTCCAAAATGGACACAATCGATTTTTCTACTCGAACTTGGTATTTTGCTCTGTAAGTCGTTTCCCCCCCCCCCCAAAAAAAAAAAATTGTGTTTTTCGTCTGAAACAGACACAGTTGAATTTTCTTTTCACCCAAAAGAGTGGCGTTTGTCGTCCAAAACGGTTGCAATTGATTTTCGGGACAAACTTGGTTTTTTTTTTTTGCCTTTTTGGTTGGTTTCGCTCAGTAAGCTGTTGCCACCCATAAAAATGGTATTTTTCGACTGAAACGGACACAGTTGAATTTTCTCATCAAACTTGGTCTTTTCGTGCCTTTTGGTGATGCTAATCTCAGAAGATCGTTTGCTCCCTAGAAGTGGGGATGTTTTTCGTCAAAAACGGACACAATTGATTTTTCTACTCGAACTTGGTCTTTTTTGGCATTTTCGGGGCAGTCGACCTTGAATGTCGTTTCCAACAAAAAAAAGTGGTGTTTTTCGTCCAAAACGGATACAATGGATTTTCTGGCCAAATTTGGACTTTTCTGGCCTTTCGGCAGCGTCTCGCTGTGAAGGTCGTTTCCACCCCATAAGGTGGTGTTTTTCCTCCAAAACGGATACGTTTGACTTTTTTTTTATTTTATTAAAATTGGTGTTTTTGGCCCATCGATGGTGTTTTGCCGAGAATGTTGTTTCCGCAAAAAAAAATGGTTTTTCTCGTCCAAAACGGACGCAATTGATTTTCTGGTCAAACTTGGTATGTTTTTTGCCTTTTGGGGCTGTTTTGCTCTGGAAGCCGTTGCGACCCAAAAAAGAAAGGTATTTTTCGTTTGAAACAGACACGGTTGAATTTTCTTGTCAAACTTGTTCGTTTTGTGCCGTTTTGTGATGTTTTGCTCAGAAAATCATTTTGCTCCCTAAAAGGGGGTGTTTTTCGTCAAAAACGGACAAGGTTGATTTTTCTACTCAACATGGTCTTTTTGGGCCATTTGGGGGTGTTTTACTTAGAAGGTTGTTTACACTCAAGAAAGTGTTGTTTTTCATCCAAAACAGACGCAACGGATTTTCAAATCAAAATTGGACTTTTTGTAAAAATTGGACGCAATTGATTTTTCTACTTAAACTTGGTCTTTTTGGGCCTTCTGGGATTGTTTTTCTTAGAAGGTCATTTCCGCTAAAGAAAGTGGTGTTTTTCATCCAAAACAGACACAATTGATTTTCAGGTCATACTTGCACTTTTCGGGCATTTTTGGGACATTTCGCTCAGAAGGTCATTTCTACACAAAAAAGGTGGTGCTTTTCTTCCAAAACGGATACAATTGACATTTCTACTCAAACTTGGTGTTTTTTGGGCCTTTTGGTGGCATTTTGCCTAGAATGTCGTTTCCACCGAAGAAAAAAATGTTTTTTTTTTTTTTTTTCCGTCCAAAATCGATGCAATTGATTTTCAGGTCCAACTTGGTCTGTTTCGGCCTATTGGAGTTATTTTGCCCTGTAAGTCGTTTCCACCCGAAAAAAAAATGGTATTTTTCGTCTGAAACGGACACAGTTGAATTTTCTTTTCACCCAAAAGAATGGTGTTTGTCGTCCAAAATGGTCGCGATTGATTTTCTAGTCATACTTGGTTTTGTTTTTTTGCCTCTTGGGTTGGTTTCGCTCAGTAAGCTGTTGCCACCCATAAAAATGGTATTTTTCGACTGAAACGGACACACTTGAATTTTCTCGTCAAACTTGGTCTTTTCGTGCCGTTTGGTGAAGTTAATCTCAAAAGATCGTTCGCTCCCTAGAAGTGGGGGTGTTTTTCATCAAAAACGGACACAATTAATTTTTCTACTCGAACTTGGTCTTTTTGGGCCATTTGGGGGTGTTTTACTTGGAATGTCGTTTCCACTTGAGAAAGTGGCGTTTTTCGTCCGAAATGAACACAGTTGAATTTTCTGGCCAAATTGGTCTTTTTGGGCCGTCTGGGGTCATTTTTCTCAGATGGTCGTTTGCACCCTAAAAGGTGGTGTTTTTCGTCCAAAATAGACACAATTGATTTTTCTACTCAAACTTGGTCGTTTTGGGCATTTTCGGGGCGTTCGACCTAGAATGTCATTTCCAACCAAAAAAAGTGGTGTTTTCCGTCCAAAACGGACACAATTGATTTTCTGGCCAAACTTGGACCTTTTTGGCCTTTTGGCGGCGTTTCGCTGTGAAGGTCGTTTCCACCCTATAAGGTGATGTTTTTCTTCCAAAACGGATACATTTGACTTTTTCTATTAAAATTGGTGATTTTGGCCCATCGATGAGGTTTTGCCGAGAATGTCGTTTCCGCCAAAAAAAGTTGGTTTTTTCGTCCAAAACGGACGCAATTGATTTTCTGGTCAAACTTGGTCTGTTTTTTCCTTTTGGGTTGGTTTCGCTCTCTAAGACGTTGCCATGCAAAAAAAGAATGGTATTTTTCATCTGAAACGGACACAGATGAATTTTCTTTTCAAACTTGTTCATTTTGTGCCGTTTGGTAATGTTTTGCTCAAAAAATCATTTGCCCCTAGTAGGGGGGTCGTTTTTCGTCCAAAACGGACACAATCGATTTTTCCACTCAAACTTGGTCTTTTTGGGCCATTTGGGGGGTGTTTTTACTTAGAAGGTCGTTTCCCTTTGAGAAAGTGGCGATTTTCGTCTGAAATTGACACAGTTGAATTTTCTGGCCAAACTTTGTCTTTTTGGGCCGTTTGGGGTCATTTTTCTTAGATGGTTGTTTGCACCCTAAAAGGTGGTGTTTTTCGTCCAAAACGGACACAATTGAATTTTCTACTCAAACTTGGTCGTTTTGGGCATTTTCGAGGGGCATTCGACCTAGAATTTCGTTTCCAACCAAAAAAAGTGGTGTTTTTCGTCCAAAACGGATATAATTGATTTTCAGGCCAAACTTGGACTTTTCTGGCCTTTTGGGGGTTTTTCGCTGTGAAGGTCGTTTGCACCCTATAGGGTGGTGTTTTTCTTCCAAAACGGATACATTTGACTTTTTCTATTAAAATTGGTGTTCTTGGCCCATCGATGGTGTTTTGCCGAGAATGTCGTTTCCGAAAAAAAAAAAGTGGCTTTTCTCGTCCAAAACGGACGTAATTGATTTTCTGGTCAAACTTGGTATGTTTTTTCCCTTTTCGGGCTGTTTTGCTCTGGAAGCCGTTGCGACCCAAAAAAGAATGGTATTTTTCGTCTGAAACGAACACAGTTGAATTTTCTTGTCAAACTTGTTCTTTTTGTGCCGTTTGGTGATGTTTTGCTCAGAAAATCATTCGCTCCCTAAAGAGGGGGGTTTTCGTCAAAAACGGACACGATTGATATTTCTACTCAAAAATGGTCATTTTGGGCCATTTGGGGGTGTTTTACTTAGAAGGTTGTTTACACCCAAGAAAGTGTTGTTTATTATCCAAAACAGACACAACGGATTTTCAAATCAAAATTGGACTTTTCGGGCCTTTTGGGGGCGTTTCGCTCAGAAGGTCGTTTCCACCCTAAAATGTGGTGTTTTTCTTCTAGAACGGTGACAATTGACTTTTCTACTCAAATTTGGTGTTTTTGGGCGTTTTGGTGGCGTTCGACCTAGAATGTCTTTTCCACCCAGAAAAGTGGTGTTTTTCGTCCAAATTGGACGCAATTGATTTTCTGGTCAAACTTGGTCGGTGGGTTATTTTGCTCAGGAAGCCGTTTCCACCCAAAAAAATGGTATTTTTAGTCTGAAACGGACACAGTAGAATTTTCTTGTCAAACTTGTTCTTTTTGGGCCGTTTGGTGATATGTATTGCTCTGAAGATCTTTTCCTCCCAAAAAGGAAGTGTATTTTTTTTTTTTTTTGAAAAAATCGGACACAATTGATTTTTCTACTTAAACTTGGTCTTTTTCGGCCTTTTGGGGTTGTTTTTCTTAGAAGGTCGTTTCCGCTAAAGAAAGTGGTGTTTTTCATCCAAAACACACAATTGATTTTCAGGTCATACTTGCACTTTTCGGGCATTTTTGGGCCATTTCGCTCAGAAGGTCCTTTCTACACAAAAAAGGTGGTGTTTTTCTTCCAAAACGGATACAATTGACATTTCTACTCAACCTTGGTGTTTTTTGGGCCTTTTGGTGGCATTTTGCCTAGAATGTCGTTTCCACCGAAGAAAAAAGTATTTTTGTTTTTCGTCCAAAATGGATGCAATTGATTTTCTAGTCCAACTTGGTCAGTTTCGGCCTATTGGAGTTATTTTGCTCTGTAAGTCGTTTCCACCCGAAAATAATGGTATTTTTCGTCTGAAACGGACACAGTTGAATATTCTTTTCACCCAAACGAGTGGTATTTGTCGTCCAAAACGGTCGCAATTGATTTTCTGGTCATACCTGATTTTTTTTTTTTGCATTTTGGGTTGGTTTCGCTCAGTAAGCTGTTGCCACCCATAGAAATGGTATTTTTCGACTGAAACGGACACAGTTGAATTTTCTCGTCAAACTTGGTCTTTTCGTGCCGTTTGGTGATGTTAATCTCAGAAGATCGTTTGCTCCCTAGAAGTGGGGGTATTTTTCATAAAAAACAAACACAATTGATTTTTCTACTCGAACTTTGTCTTTTTGGGCCATTTGGGGGTGTTTTACTTAGAAGGTCGTTTCTACTTGAGACAGTGGCGTTTTTCATCCGAAATGGACACAGTTGAATTTTCTGGCCAAATTGGTCTTTTTTGGGCCGTTTGGGGTCATTTTTCTCAGATGGTCGTTTGCACCCTAAAAGGTGGTGTTTTTCGTCCAAAACTGGCACAATTGAATTTTCCACTCAAACTTGGTCGTTTTGGGCATTTTCGGGGGGCAATCGACCTAGAATTTCGTTTCCAACCAAAAAAAGTGGTGTTTTTCGTCCAAAACGGATACAATTGATTTTTAGGCCAAACTTGGACTTTTCTGGCCTTTTGGGGGTTTTTCGCTGTGAAGGTCGTTTCCAACTTCTAAGGTGGTGTTTTTGTTACAAAACAGATACGCTTAACATTTCTATTAAAACTTGGTATTCTTTGCCCATCGGTGGCGTTTTCCCGAGAATGTCGTTTCCACAAAAAAAGAAGTGGCATTTTTTGTCCAAAACGGATGCAATTGATTTTCTGGTCAAACTTGGTCTGTTTTTGCCTTTCGGGTTTGTTTCGCTCTCTAAGCTGTTGCGATCCAAAAAAGAATGGTATTTTTCGTCTGAAACGGACACAGATGAATTTTCTTGTCAAACGTGTTCATTTTGTGCCGTTTGGTGATGTTTTCCTCATAAAATCGTTTGCCCCCTAGTAGGGGGGTCGTTTTTCGTCCAAAACGGACACAATCAATTTTTCCACTCAAACTTGGTCTTTTTGGGCCATTCGGGGGGTGTTTTTACTTAGAAGGTCGTTTCCCCTTGAGAAAGTGGCATTTTCCGTCCGAAATGGACACAGTTGAATTTTCTGGCCAAACTTGGTCTTTTTGGGCCGTTTGGGGTCATTTTTCTCAGAAGGTCGTTTGCACTCTAAAATGTGGTGTTTTTCGTAAAAAATGGGCACAATTGATTTTTCTACTCAAACTTGGTAGTTTTGGGCATTTTCGGGGCGTTCGACCTAGAACGTCATTTCCAACCAAAAAAAGTGGTGTTTTTCGTCCAAAACGGACACAATTGATTTTCTGGCCAAACTTGGACTTTTCTGGCCTTTTGGCGACGTTTCGCTGTGAAGGTCGTTTCCACCCTATAAGGTGGTGGTTTTATTCCAAAACGGATATGTTTGACTTTTTCTATTAAAACTTGGTATTTTTGGCCAATTGATGATGTTTTGCCGAGAATGTCATTTCCGCAAAAAAAAAAAATGGTGTTTTTCGTCCAAAACGGACGCAATTGATTTTTTGGTCAAACTTGGTCTGTTTTTGCCTTTTGGGTTGATTTCGCTCTCTAAGCCGTTGCCACCCAAAAAAGCATGGTATATTTTGTCTGAAATGGACAATATTGAATTTTGTTGTCAAACTTGTCTGTTTTCTACCGTTTGGTGATGTTTTGCCCCGAAAATCGTTTGCTCCCTATTAGGGGGGTGTTTTTCATCCAAAACGGACACAATCGAGTTTTCTACTCAAACTTGGTCTTTTTGGGCCATTTGGGGGGTGTTTTTACTTAGAAGGTCGTTTCCCCTTGAGAAAGTGGCGTTTTTCGTCCGAAATGGACACAGTTGAATTTTCTGGTCAAAGTTGGTCTTTTTTGGCCGTTTGGGGTCATTTTTCTCAGAAGGTCGTTTGCACTCTAAAATGTGGTGCTTTTCGTCCAAAACGGACACAATTGATTTTCAGGTCAAACTTGGACTTTTCTGGCCTTTTGGGGGTTTTTCGCTGTGAAGGTCGTTTGCACCCTATAAGGTGGTGTTTTTCTTCCAAAATGGATACGTTTGACTTTTTCTATTAAAATTGGTGTTCTTGGCCCATTGATGGTGTTCTGCCGAGAATGTCGTTTCCGCAAAAAAAAAAAGGGGCTTTTCTCGTCCACAACGGACGCAATTGATTTTCTGGTCAAACTTGATATGTTTTTTGCCTGTTGGGGCTGTTTTGCTCTGGAAGCTGTTGCGACCCAAAAACGAATGGTATTTTTCTTCTGAAACGGATACAGTTGAATTTTCTTGTCAAACTTGTTCTTTTTGTGCCGTTTGGTGATGTTTTGTTTAGAAAATCATTTTCCCCCTAAAAGGGGGGTGTTTTTCGTCAAAAACGGACACGATTGATTTTTCTACTCAAACATGGTCTTTTTGGGCTATTTGGGGGTGTTTTACTTAGAAGGTTGTTTATACCCAAGAAAGTGTTGTTTTTTATCCAAAACAGACACAACGGATTTTCAAATCAAAATTGGACTTTTCGGGCCTTTTGGGGGCGTTTCGCTCAGAAGGTCGTTTCCACCCATAGAAATAGTATTTTTTGTCTGAAACGGACACAGTTGAATTTTCTCATCAAACTTGGTCTTTTCGTGCCGTTTGGTGATGTTAATCTCAGAAGATCGTTTGCTCCCTAGAAGTGGGGGTGTTTTTCGTCAAAAACGGACACAATTGATTTTTTGGTCAAACTTGGTCGGTGGGTTGTTTTGATTAGTTATTCGTTTCCACCCAAATAAGTGGTATTTTTAGTTTGAAACAGACACAGTTGAATTTTCTTGTCAAACTTGTTCATTTTGTGCCGTTCAGTGATGTTTTGCTCAGAAAATTGTTTGCCCCCTTGTAGGGGGGTATTTTTCGTCCAAAACGGACACAATCAATTTTTCCACTCAAACTTGGTCTTTTTGGGCCAATTGGGGGGTGTTTTTACTTAGAAGGTCGTTTCCCCTTGAGAAAGTGGCGTTTTTCGTCCGAAATTGACACAGTTGAATTTTCTGGCCAAACTTGGTCTTTTTGGGCCGTTTGGCGTCATTTTTCTCAGAAGGTCGTTTGCACTCTAAAATGTGGTGTTTTTCGTACAAAACGGACATAATTGATTTTTCTACTCACACTTGGTCGTTTTGGGCATTTTCGGGGCGTTCGACCTAGATTGTCATTTTCTACCAAAAAAAGTGATGTTTTTCGTCCAAAACCGACACAATTGATTTTCTGGCCAAACTTGGACTTTTCTGGCCTTTTGGCGGCGTTTCGCTGTGAAGGTCGTTTCCACCCTATTAGGTGGTGTTTTTCTTCCAAAACGGATACGTTTGACTTTTTCTATTAAAACTTGGTGTTTTTGGCCCATCAATGGCGTTTTGCCGAGAATGTTGTTTCTGCAAAAAAAAAAAAAAAGTGGCTTTTCTCGTCCAAAACGGACGCAATTGAATTTATGGTCAAACTTGATATGTTTTTTGCCTTTTGGGGCTGTTTTGCTCTGGAAGCTGTTGCGACCCAAAAAAGAATGGTATTTTTCTTCTGAAAAGGATACAGTTGAATTTTCTTGTCAAACTTATTCTTTTTGTGCCGTTTGGTCATGTTTTGCTCAGAAAATCGTTTGCTCCCTAAAAGGGGGTGTTTTTCGTCAAAAACGGACACAATTGATTTTCCTACTCAAACATGGTCTTTTGGTCAAACTTAGAATGTCGTTTCCACCCAGAAAAGTGGTGTTTTTCGTTCGAATTGGACGTAATTGATTTTTTGGTCAAACTTGGTCGGTGGGTTGTTTTGCTTAGTAAGCCGTTTCCACCCAAAAAAGTGGTATTTTTAGTCTGAAACGGACACAGTTGAATTTTCTTGTCAAGCTTGTTCTTTTTGGGCCGTTTGGTGATGCTTTGCTCAGAATATCGTTTGCCCCCTAGTAGGGGGGTGTTTTTCGTCCAAAACGGACACAATCGATTTTTCTACTCAAACTTGGTATTTTGCTCTGTAAGCCGTTTCCACAAAAAAAAATGGTGTTTTTCGTCTGAAACGGACACAGTTGAATTTTCCTTTCACCCAAAAGAGTGGCGTTTGTCGTCCAAAAAAGTGGCGTTTGCTCCCTTAAAGGCGGGTGTTTTTCGTCGAAAACGGACACGAATAATTTTTCTACTCGAACATAGTCTTTTTGGGCCATTTGTGGGTGTTTTACTTAGAAGGTTGTTTACACTCAAGAAAGTGTTGTTTTTCGTCTAAAACGGACACAATGGATTTTCAAATCAGAATTGGACTTTTCGGGCCTTTAGGGGGCATTTCGCTCAGAAGGTCGTTTACAATCTAACAGGTGGTGTTTTTCTTCAGGAACGGTGACAATTGACTTTTCTACTCAAACTTGGTGTTTTTGGGCCTTTCGGTGGCGTTCGACCTAGAATGTCGTTTCCACCAAGAAAAGTGGTGTTTTTCGTCCAAATTGGACGCTATTGATTTTCTGGTCAAACTTGGTCGGTGGGTTGTTTTGCTTATTAAGCCGTTTCCACCCAAAAAAAGTGGTATTTTTAGTCTGAAATGGACACAGTTGAATTTTCTTGTCAAACTTGTTCTTTTTCGGCCGATTGGTAATATGTTTTGCTCCGAAGATTGTTTCCTCCCAAAAAGGGAGGGTATTTTTTTTTTTGTAAAAATTGGACACAATTGATTTTTCTACTTAAACTTGGTCTTTTCGGGCCTTTTGGGGTTGTTTTTCTTAGAAGGTCGTTTCCGCTAAAGAAAGTGGTGTTTTTCATCCAAAACAGACACAATTGATTTTCAGGTCATAATTGCACTTTTCGGGGCATTTCGCTCAGAAGGTCGTTTCTACACAAAAATGTGGTGTTTTTCTTCCAAAACGGATACAATTGACATTTCTACTCAAACTTGGTGTTTTGGGGCCTTTTGGTGGCATTTTGCCTAGAATGTCGTTTCCACCGAAGAAAAAAGTGTTTTTTTTTCGTCCAAAATGGATGCAATTGATTTTCTAGTCCAACTTGGTCTGTTTCGGCCTATTGGAGTTATTTTTCTCTGTAAGTCGTTTCCACCCGAAAGAAATGGTATCTTTCGTCTGAAACGGACACAGTTGAAATTTTTTTTCACCCAAAAGAGTGGTGTTTGTTGTCCAAAACGGTCGCAATTGATTTTTTGGTCATACTTGGTTTTTTTGTGCCTTTTGGGTTTGTTTCGCTCAGTAAGCTGTTGCCTCCCATAAAAATGGTATTTTTCGACAGAAACGGACACAGTTGAATTTTCTCGTCAAACTTAGACTTTTTGTCCCGTTTGGTGATGTTAATCTCAGTAGATCGTTTGCTCCCTAGAAGTGGGGGTGTTTTTCGTAAAAAACGGACACAATTGATTTTTCTACTCGAACTTGGTCTTTTTAGGCAATTTGGGGGTGTTTTACTTAGAAGGTCGTTTCCAATTGAGAAAATGGGGTTTTTCATCTGGAATGGACACAGTTGAATTTTCTGGCCAAATTGGTCTTTTTGGGCCGTTTGGGGTCATTTTTCTCAGATGGTCGTTTGTACCCTAAAAGGTAGTGTTTTTCGTCCAAAACGAACACAATTAATTTTTCTACTCAAACTTGGTCATTTTGGGCATTTTCAGGGCGTTCGACCTAGAATTTCGTTTCCAACCAAAAAAAAGTGGTGTTTTTCGTCCAAAACGGACACAATTGATTTTCTGGCCAAACTTGGACTTTTCTGTCCTTTTGGTGGCGTTTCGCTGTGAAGGTCGTTTCCACCCTGTAAGGTGGTGTTTTTCTAACAAAACGGATACGTTTGACTTTTTCTATTAAAACTTGGTGTTTTTGGCCCATCGATGGCGTTTTGCCAAGAATGTTGTTTCCACAAAAAAAAAAAAAAAAGTGGCTTTTCTCGTCCAAAACGGATGCAATTGATTTTCTGGTCAAGTTTTGTATGTTTTTTGTGTTTTGGGGCTGTTTTGCTCTGGAAGCTGTTGCGAGCCTAAAAAGAATGGTATTGTTTTTCTGAAACGGATACAGTTGAATTTTCTTGTCAAACTTATTCTTTTTGTGCCGTTTGGTGATGTTTTACTCAGAAAATCATTTGCTCCCTAAAGGGGGGTGTTTTTCGTCAAAAACGGACACGATTGGTTTTCCTACTCAAACATGGTCTTTTTGGGCCATTTGGGGGTGTTTTACTTAGATGGTTGTTTACACTCAAGAAAGTGTTGTTTTTTTATCCAAAACGGACACAATGGATTTTCAAATCAGAATTGGACTTTTCGGGCCTTTCGGGGGCGTTTCGCTCAGAAGGTCGTTTCCAATCTAAAAGGTGGTGTTTTTCTTCAAGAACGGTGACAATTGACTTTTCTACTCAAATTTGGTGTTTTTGGGCCTTTTGTTGGCATTCGACTTAGAATGTTGTTTCCACCCAGAAAAGTGGTGTTTTTCGTCCAAATTGGACGTAATTGATTTTTCGGTCAAACTTGGTCGGTGTGTTGTTTTGCTTAGTAAGCCGTTTCCACCCAAAAAAAGTGGTATTTTTAGTCTGAAACGGACACAGTTGAATTTTCTTGTCAAACTTGTTCTTTTTCGGCCGATTGGTAATATGTTTTGCTCTGAAGATCGTTTCCTCCCAAAAAGGGAGGGTATTTTTTTTTTTGTAAAAATTGGACACAATTGATTTTTCTACTTAAACTTGGTCTTTTGGGGCCTTTTGGGGTTGTTTTTCTTAGAAGGTCGTTTCCGCTAAAGAAAGTGGTGTTTTTCATCCAAAACAGACACAATTGATTTTCAGGTCATAATTGCACTTTTCGGGGCATTTCGCTCAGAAGGTCGTTTCTACACAAAAATGTGGTGTTTTTCTTCCAAAACGGATACAATTGACATTTCTACTCAAACTTGGTGTTTTGGGGACTTTTGGTGGCATTTTGCCTAGAATGTCGTTTCCACCGAAGAAAAAAGTATTTTTTTTCGTCCAAAATGGATGCAATTGATTTTCAGGTCCAACTTGTTCTGTTTCGGCCTATTGGAGTTATTTTTCTCTGTAAGTCATTTCCACCCGAAAGAAATGGTATCTTTCGTGTGAAACGGACACAGTTGAATTTTTTTTTCACCCAAAAGAGTGGTGTTTGTTGTCCAAAACGGTCGCAATTGATTTTCTGGTCATACTTGGTTTTTTTGGGCCTTTTGGGTTTGTTTCGCTCAGTAAGCTGTTGCCTCCCATAAAAATGGTATTTTTCGACAGAAACGGACACAGTTGAATTTTCTCGTCAAACTTAGACTTTTTGTCCCGTTTGGTGATGTTAATCTCAGTAGATCGTTTGCTCCCTAGAAGTGGGGGTGTTTTTCGTAAAAAACGGACACAATTGATTTTTCTACTCGAACTTGGTCTTTTTAGGCAATTTGGGGGTGTTTTACTTAGAAGGTCGTTTCCAATTGAGAAAATGGGGTTTTTCATCTGGAATGGACACAGTTGAATTTTCTGGCCAAATTGGTCTTTTTGGGCCGTTTGGGGTCATTTTTCTCAGATGGTCGTTTGTACCCTAAAAGGTGGTGTTTTTCGTCCAAAACGAACACAATTGATTTTTTCTACTCAAACTTGGTCGTTTTGGGCATTTTCGGGGCGTTCGACCTAGAATTTCGTTTCCAACCAAAAAAAAAGTGGTGTTTTTCGTCCAAAACGGACACAATTGATTTTCTGGCCAAACTTGGACTTTTCTGTCCTTTTGGCGGCGTTTCGCTGTGAAGGTCGTTTCCACCCTGTAAGGTGGTGTTTTTCTAACAAAACGGATACGTTTGACTTTTTCTATTAAAACTTGGTGTTTTTGGCCCATCGATGGCGTTTTGCCAAGAATGTTGTTTCCACAAAAAAAAAAAAAAGTGGCTTTTCTCGTCCAAAACGGATGCAATTGATTTTCTTGTCAAGTTTGGTATGTTTTTTGCGTTTTGGGGCTGTTTTGCTCTGGAAGCTGTTGCGAGCCTAAAAAGAATGGTATTTTTCTTCTGAAACAGATACAGTTGAATTTTCTTGTCAAACTTATTCTTTTTGTGCCGTTTGGTGATGTTTTACTCAGAAAATCATTTGCTCCCTAAAGGGGGTGTTTTTCGTCAAAAACGGACACGATTGGTTTTCCTACTCAAACATGGTCTTTTTGGGCCATTTGGGGGTGTTTTACTTAGATGGTTGTTTACACTCAAGAAAGTGTTGTTTTTTTATCCAAAACGGACACAATGGATTTTCAAATCAGAATTGGACTTTTCGGGCCTTTCGGGGGCGTTTCGCTCAGAAGGTCGTTTCCAACCTAAAAGGTGGTGTTTTTCTTCAAGAACGGTGACAATTGACTTTTCTACTCAAATTTGGTGTTTTTGGGCCTTTTGTTGGCATTCGACTTAGAATGTTGTTTCCACCCAGAAAAGTGGTGTTTTTCGTCCAAATTGGACGTAATTGATTTTTCGGTCAAACTTGGTCGGTGTGTTGTTTTGCTTAGTAAGCCGTTTCCATCCAAAAAAAGTGGTATTTTAGTCTGAAACGGACACAGTTGAATTTTCTTGTCAAACTTGTTCTTTTTTGGCCGATTGGTAATATGTTTTGCTCCGAAGATCGTTTCCTCCCAAAAAGGGAGGGTATTTTTTTTTTTTTGTAAAAATTGGACACAATTGATTTTTCTACTTAAACTTGGTCTTTTGGGGCCTTTTGGGGTTGTTTTTCTTAGAAGGTCGTTTCCGCTAAAGAAAGTGGTATTTTTCATCCAAAACAGACACAATTGATTTTCAGGTCATAATTGCACTTTTCGGGGCATTTCGCTCAGAAGGTCGTTTCTACACAAAAATGTGGTGTTTTTCTTCCAAAACGGATACAATTGACATTTCTACTCAAACTTGGTGTTTTGGGGACTTTTGGTGGCATTTTGCCTAGAATGTCGTTTCCACCGAAGAAAAAAGTGTTTTTTTTCGTCCAAAATGGATGCAATTGATTTTCTGGTCCAACTTGGTCTGTTTCGGCCTATTGGAGTTATTTTTCTCTGTAAGTCGTTTCCACCCGAAAGAAATGGTATCTTTCGTGTGAAACGGACACAGTTGAATTTTTTTTTCACCCAAAAGAGTGGTGTTTGTCGTCCAAAACGGTCGCAATTGATTTTCTGGTCATACTTGGTTTTTTTGTGCCTTTTGGGTTTGTTTCGCTCAGTAAGCTGTTGCCTCCCATAAAAATGGTATTTTTCGACAGAAACGGACACAGTTGAATTTTCTCGTCAAACTTGGACTTTTTGTCCCGTTTGGTGATGTTAATCTCAGTAGATCTTTTGCTCCCAAGAAGTGGGGGTGTTTTTCTTAAAAAACGGACACAATTGATTTTTCTACTCGAACTTGGTCTTTTTGGGCAATTTGGGGGTGTTTACTTAGAAGGTCGTTTCTACTTGAGAAAATGGCGTTTTTCGTCCGAAATGGACACAGTTTAATTTTCTGGCCAAATTGGTCTTTTTGGGCCGTTTGGGGTCATTTTTCTCAGATAGTCGTTTGCACCCTATAAGGTGGTGTTTTTCATCCAAAACGGACACAATTGATTTTTCTACTCAAACTTGGTCGTTTTGGGCATTTTCGGGGCGTTCAACCTAGAATTTCGTTTCCAACCAAAAAAAGTGGTGTTTTCCGTTCAAAACGGACACAATTGATTTTCTGGCCAAACTTGGACTTTTCTGGCCTTTTGGCGGCGTTTCGTTGTGAAGGTCGTTTCCACCCTGTAAGGTGGTATTTTTCTTCCAAAACGGATACGTTTGACTTTTCTATTAAAACTTGGTGTTTTTGGCTCATCGATGGCGTTTTGCCGAGAATGTTGTTTCCGCAAAAAAAAAAAAGTGGCTTTTCTCGTCCAAAATGGATGCAATTGATTTTCTGGTCAAACTTGGTATGTTTTTTGCCTTTTGGGGCTGTTTTGCTCTGGAAGCTGTTGCGAACCAAAAAAGAATGGTATTTTTCTTCTGAAACGGATACAGTTGAATTTTGTTGTCAAAATTGTTCTTTTTGTGCCGTTTGGGGATGTTTCGCTCAGAAAATCGTTTGCCCCTACTAGGGGGGTATTTTTCGTCTAAAACGGACACAATCGATTTTTCCACTCAAACTTGGTCTTTTTGGGCAATTTGGGGGGTGTTTTTACTTAGAAGGTCGTTTACACTCAAGAAAGTGTTGTTTTTCGTCCAAAACGGACAGAATGGATTTTCAAATCAAAATTGGACTTTTCGGGCCTTTTGGGGGCGTTTCGCTCAGAAGGTCGTTTCCAACCTAAAAGGTGGTGTTTTTTTTCAAGAACGGTGACAATTGACTTTTCTACTCAAATTTGGTGTTTTTGGGACTTTTGGTGGCGTTCGACTTAGAATGTCGTTTCCACCCAGAAAAGTGGTGTTTTTCGTCCAAATTGGACGTAATTGATTTTTTGGTCAAACTTGGTCGATGGGTTGTTTTGCTCAGTAAGCCGTTTCCAGCCAAAAAAGTGGTATTTTTAGTCTAAAACGGACACAGTTGAATTTTCTTGTCAAACTTATTCTTTTTGGGCCGTTCGGTGATGTTTTGCTCAGAAAATCGTTTGCCCCCTAGTAGGGGGGTGTTTTTCGTCCAAAACGGACACAATCGATTTTTCTACTGAAACTTGGTATTCTGCTCTATAAGCCGTTTCCACCAGAAAAAAATGGTGTTTTTCGTCTGAAACGGACACAGTTGAATTTTCTTTTCACCCAAAAGAGTGGAGTTTGTGATCCAAAAGAGTGGCGTTTGCTCCCTAAAAGGCGGGTGTTTTTCTTAAAAAACGGACATGAATGATTTTTCTACTCAAACATGGTCTTTTTGGGCCATTTGGGGGTGTTTTACTTAGATGGTTGTTTACAATCAAGAAAGTGTTGTTTTTCTTCCAAAACGGACACAATGGATTTTCAAATCAAAATTGGACTTTTCGGGCCTTTTGAGGGCGTTTCGCTCAGAAGGTCGTTTCTAACCTAAAAGGTGGAGTTTTTCTTCAAGAACGGCGACAATTGACTTTTCTACTCAAACTTGGAGTTTTTGGGCCTTTCGGTGGCGTTCGACCTAGAATGTCGTTTCCACCATGAAAAGTGGTGTTTTTCGTCCAAATTGGAGGCAATTGATTTGCTGGTCAAACTTGGTTGGTGGGTTGTTTTGCTTAGTAAGCCGTTTCCACCCAAAACAGTGGTATTTTTAGTCTGAAACGGACACAGTTGAATTTTCTTGTCAAACTTGTTCTTTTTCGGCCTTTTGGTGATATGTTTTGCTCAGAAGATCGTTTCCTCCCAAAAAGGGAGGGTATTTTTTTTTTTTTTTTTGTAAAAATTGGACACAATTGACTTTTCTACTTAAACTTGGTCTTTTGGGGCCTTTGGGGTTGTTTTTCATAGAAGGTCGTTTCTGCTAAAGAAAGTGTTGTTTTTCATCCAAAACAGACACATTTGATTTTCAGGTCATAATTGCACTTTTCGGGGCATTTCGCTCAGAAGGTCGTTTCTACACAAAAATGTGGTGTTTTTCTTCCAGAACGGATACAATTGACATTTCTACTCAAACTTGGTGTTTTTGGGCCTTTTGGTGGCATTTTGCCTAGAATGTCGTTTCTACAGAAGAAAAATGTGTTTTTTTCGGGCCAAAATGGATGCAATTGATTTTCTGGTCCAAATTGGTCTGTTTCGGCCATTTGGGGGTGTTTTACTTAGAAGGTCGTTTCAACTTGAGAAAGTAGCGTTTTTCGTCCGAAATGGACACAGTTGAATTTTCTAGCTAAATGGGTCTTTTTGGGCTGTTTGGGGTCATTTTTCTCAGATGGTCGTTTGCACCCTAAAAGGTGGTGTTTTTCGTCCAAAACGGACACAATTGATTTTTCTACTCAAACTTGGTCGTTTTGGGCATTTTCGTGGCGTTCGACCTAGAATTTCTTTTCCAACCAAAAAAAATGGTGTTTTTCGTCCAAAATGGACACAATTGATTTTCTGGCCAAACTTGGACTTTTCTGGCCTTTTGGCGGTTTTTCGCTGTGAAGGTCGTTTCCACCCTATAAGGTGGTGTTTTTCTTCCAAAACGGATACGTTTGACTTTTTCTATTAAAACTTGGTGTTTTTGGCCAATCGATGGCGTTTTGCCAAGAATGTTGTTTCCGCAAAAAAAAAGTGGTTTTTCTCGTCCAAAACGGACGCAATTGATTTTCTGGCCAAACTTGGTATGTTTTTTGCCTTTTGGGGCTGTTTTGCTCTGGAAGACGTTGCGACCCAAAAAAGAATGGTATTTTTCTTCTGAAACGGACACAGTTGAATTTTCTTGTCAAACTTATTCTTTTTGTGCCGTTTGGTGATGTTTTGCTCAGAAAATCGTTTACTCCCTAAAAGGGGGGTGTTTTTCGTCAAATACGGACACAAATGATTTTTCTACTCAAACATGGTCTTTTTTGGCCATTTGGGGGTGTTTTACTTAGAAGGTTGTTTACACTCAAGAAAGTGTTGTTTTTCGTCTAAAACGGACACAATGGATTTTCAAATCAAAATTGGACTTTTCGGGCCCTTTGGGGGCGTTTCGCTCAGAAGGTCGTTTCCAACCTAAAATGTGGTGTTTTTATTCCAGAACAGTGACAATTGACTTTTCTACTCAAACTTGGTGTTTTTGGGCCTTTTGGTGGCGTTCGACCTAGAATGTCGTTTCCACCAAGAAAAGTAGTGTTTTTCGTCCAAATTGGACGCAATTGATTTTCTGGTCAAACTTGGTCGGTGGGCGATTTTGCTTAGTAAGCCGTTTCCACCCAAAAAGAGTGGTATTTTTAGTATGAAACAGACACGGTTGAATTTTCCTGTCAAACTTGTTCTTTTTGGGCCGTTTGGTGATATATTTTGCCCAGAAGATCGTTTCCTACCAAAAAGGGAGTGTATTTTTATTTTATTTTTTGTGAAAATTGGACACAATTGATTTTTCTACTTAAACTTCGTCTTTTTGGGCCTTTTGGGGTTGTTTTTCTTAGAAGGTCGTTTCCGCTAAAGAAAGTGGTGTTTTTCATCCGAAACAGATACAATTGATTTTCAGGTCATACTTGCACTTTTCAGGGCATTTTGGGGGCATTTCGCTCAGAAGGTCGTTTCTACACAAAAATGTGGTGTTTTTCTTCCAAAACGGATACAATTGACATTTCTTCTGAAACTTGGTATTTTTGGGCCTTTTGGTGGCGTTTTGCCTAGAATGTCGTTTCCACCGAAGAAAAAAGTGTTTTTTTTTTCGCCCAAAATGGATGCAATTGATTTTCTGGTCCAACTTGGTCTGTTTTGGCCTATTGGAGTTATTTTGCTCTGTAAGTCATTTCCACCCGAAAACAAATGGTATTTTTCATCTGAAACAGACACAGTTGAATTTTCTTTTCACCCAAAACAGTGGCGTTCGTCGTCCAAAACGGTCGCAATTGATTTTCGGGTCAAACTTGTTTTTTTTTTGCCTTTTAGGTTGGTTTCGCTCAATAAGCTGTTGCCTCCCATAAAAATGGTATTTTTCGACTGAAACGGACACAGTTGAATTTTCTCGTCAAACTTGGTCTTTTCGTGCCGTTTGGTGATGTTAATCTCAGAAGATCGTTTGCTCCCTAGAAGTGGGGCTGTTTCTCGTCAAAAACAGACACAATTGAGTTTTCTACTCGAAATTGGTCTTTTTGGGCTATTTGGGGGTGTTTTACTTAGAAGGTCGTTTCCCCTTGTGAAAGTGGCGTTTTTCGTCCAAAATGGACGCAGTTGAATTTTCTGGCCAAATTGGTCTTTTTGGGCCATTTGGGGTCATTTTTCTCAGAAGGTCGTTTGCACTCTTAAATGTGGTGTTTTTCGTCCAAAACAGACGTAATTGATTTTTCTACTCAAATTTGGTCGTTTTGGGCATTTTCGGGGCGTTCGACCTCGAATGTCGTTTCCAACCAAGAAAAGTGGTGTTTTTCGTCCAAAACGGACACAATTAATTTTCTGGCCAAACTTGGACGTTTCTGGCCTTTTGGTGGTTTTTCGCTGTGAAGGTCGTTTCCACCCTATAAGATGGTATTTTTCTTCCAAAACGGATACATTTGACTTTTTCTATTAAAACTTGGTGTTCTTGGCCCATCGATGGTGTTTTGCCGAGAATGTTGTTTCCGCAAAAAAAAAGTGGTTTTTCTCGTCCAAAACGGACGCAATTGATTTTCTGGTCAAACTCGGTATGTTTTTTGCCTTTTGGGGCTGTTTTGCTCTGGAAGGCATTGCGACCCAAAAAAGAATGGTATTTTTCTTCTGAAACGGACGCAGTTGAATTTTCTTGTCGAACTTTTTCTTTTTGTGCCGTTTGGTGATGTTTTGCTCAGAAAATCGCTTGCTCCCTAAAAGGGGAGTGTTTTTCGTCAAAAATGGACACGATTGATTTTTCGACTCAAACATGGTCTCTTTTGGCCATTTGGGGGTGTTTTACTTAGAAGGTTGTTTACACTCAAGAAAGTGTTGTTTTTCGTCTAAAACGGACACAATGGATTTTCAAATCAAAATTGGACTTTTCGTGCCTTTTGGGGGTATTTCGCTCAGAAGGTCGTTTCCAACCTAAAAGGTGGTGTTTTTCTTCTAGAAGGGTGACAATTGACTTTTCTACTCAAACTTGGTGTTTTGGGGACTTCTGGTGGCGTTCGACCTAGAATGTCGTTTCCACCAAGAAAAATGGTATTTTTCGTCCAAATTGAACGCAATTGATTTTCTGGTCAAACTTGGTCGGTGGGCTGTTTTGCTTAATAAGCCGTTTCCACCCAAAAAAGTGGTATTTTTAGTCTGAAACGGACACAGTTGAATTTTCCTGTCAAACTTGTTCTTTTTGGGCCGTTTGGTGATACGTTTTGCTCAGAAGATCATTTCCTACCAAAAAGAGAGTGTATTTTTATTTTATTTTGTGTGAAAATTAGACAAAATTTATTTTTCTACTTAAACTTGGTCTTTTCGGGCCTTTTGGGGTTGTTTTTCTTAGAAGGTCGTTTCCGCTAAAGAAAGTGGTGTTTTTCATCCAAAACAGACACAATTGATTTTCAGGTCATAATTGCACTTTTCGGGGCATTTCGCTCAGAAGGTCGTTTCTACACAAAAATGTGGTGTTTTTCTTCCAAAACGTATACAATTGACATTTCTACTCAAACTTGGTGTTTTTGGGCCTTTTGGTGGCGTTTTGCCTAGAATGTCGTTTCCACAGAAGAAAAAAGTGTTTTTTTTTTCGTCCAAAAAGGATGCAATTGATTTTCAGGTCCAACTTGGTCTTTTTCGGCCTATAGGAGTTATTTTGCTGTGTAAGTCGTTTCCACCCGAAAGAAATGGTATTTTTCGTCTGAAACCGACACAGTTGAATTTTCTTTTCACCCAAAAGAGTGGCGTTTGTCGTCCAAAACGGTCGCAATTGATTTTCGGGTCGAACTTGGTTTTTTTTTTTGCCTTTTGGGTTGGTTTCGCTCAGTAAGCTGTTGCCTCCCATAAAAATGGTATTTTTCGACTGAAACGGACACAGTTGAAATTTTTTGTCAAACTTGGTCTTTTCGTGCCGTTTGGTGATGTTAATCTCAGAAGATCATTTGCTCCCTATAAGTGGGGTTGTTTTTCATAAAAAACGGACACAATTGAATTTTCTACTCGAACTTGGTCTTTTTGGGCCATTTGAGGGTGTTTTACTTAGAAGGTCGTTTCCACTTGAGAAAGTGGCGTTTTTCGTCCGAAATGGACACAGTTGAATTATCTGGCCAAATTGGTCTTTTTGGGTCGTTTGGGGTCATTTTTCTCAGATGGTCGTTTGCACCCTAAAAAGTGGTGTTTTTCGTCCAAAACGGACACAATTGATTTTTCTACTCAAACTTGGTCGTTTTGGGCATTTTCGAGGCGTTCGACCTAGAATTTCTTTTAGAACCATAAAAAGTGGTGTTTTTCGTCTAAAACAGACACAATTGATTTTCTGGCCAAACTTGGACTTTTCTGGCCTTTTGGCGGTTTTTCGCTGTGAAGGTTGTTTCCACCCTATAAGGTGGTGTTTTTCTTCCAAAACGGATACGTTTGACTTTTTCAATTAAAACTTGGTGTTTTTGGCCAATCGATGGCGTTTTGCCAAGAATGTTGTTTCCGCAAAAAAAAGTGTTTTTTCTCGTCCAAAACGAACGCAATTGATTTTCTGGCCAAACTTGGTATGTTTTTTGCCTTTTGGGGCTGTTTTGCTCTGGAAGACGTTGTGACCCAAAAAAGAATGGTATTTTTCTTCTGAAACGGACACAGTTGAATTTTCTTGTCAAACTTATTCTTTTTGTGCCGTTTGGTGATGTTTTGCTCAGAAAATCGTTTGCTCCCTAAAAGGGGGGTGTTTTTCGTCAAATACGGACACAAATAATTTTTCTACTCAAACATGGTCTTTTTTGGCCATTTGGGGGTGTTTTACTTAGAAGGTTGTTTACACTCAAGAAAGTGTTGTTTTTCGTCTAAAACAGACACAATGGATTTTCAAATCAAAATTGGACTTTTCGGGCCCTTTGGGGGCGTTTCGCTCAGAAGGTCGTTTCCAACCTAAAAGGTGGTGTTTTTATTACAGAACGGTGACAATTGACTTTTCTACTCAAACTTGGTGTTTTGGGGCCTTTTGGTGGCGTTTGACGTAGAATGTCGTTTCCACCAAGAAAAGTGGTGTTTTTCGTCCAAATTGGACGCAATAGATTTTCTGGTCAAACTTGGTCGGTGGGCTGTTTTGCTTAGTAAGCCGTTTCCACCCAAAAAAGTGGTATTTTTAGTCTGAAACGGACACAGTTGAATTTTCCTGTCAAACTTGTTCTTTTTGGGCCGTTTGGTGATATATTTTGCTCAGAAGATAGTTTCCTACCAAAAAGGGAGTGTATTTTTATATTATTTTTTGTGAAAATTGGACACAATTGATTTTTCTACTTAAACTTGTTCTTTTTGGGCCTTTTGGTATTGTTTTTGTTAGAAGACCGTTTCCACTAAAGAAAGTGGTTTTTTTCATCCAAAACAAAGACAATTGATTTTCAGGTCATAATTGCACTTTTCGGGGCATTTCGCTTAGAAGGTCGTTTCTACACAAAAATGTGGTGTTTTTCTTCCAAAACGGATACAACTGACATTTCTACTCAAATTTTGTGTTTTTCGGCCTTTTGGTGGCGTTTTGCCTAGAATGTCGTTTCCACCGAAGCAAAAAGTGTTTTTTTTTTTCCGCCCAAAATGGATGCAATTGATTTTTTGGTCCAACTTGATCTGTTTCGGGCTATAGGAGTCATTTTGATCTGTAAGTCGTTTCCACCTGAAAGAAATGGTATTTTTCGTCTGAAACGGACACAGTCGAATTTTCTTTTCACCCAAAAGAGTGGCGTTTGTCGTCCAAAACGGTCGCAATTGATTTTGGGGTCGAACTTGGTTTTTTTTTTTTTTGCCTTTTGGGTTGGTTTCGCTCAGTAAGCTGTTGCCTCCCATAAAAATGGTATTTTTCGACTAAAACGGACACAGTTGAATTTTCTCATCAAACTTGGTCTTTTCATGCCGTTTGGTGATGTTAATCTCAAAAGATCGTTTGCTCCCTATAAGTGGGGCTGTTTTTCGTCAAAAACGGACACAATTGATTTTTCTACTCGAACTTGGTCTTTTTGGGCCATTTGGGGGTGTTTTACTTAGAAGGTCGTTTCCCCTTGAGAAAGTGGCGTTTTTCGTCCAAAATGGACACAGTTGAATTTTCTGGCCAAACTTGGTCTTTTTGGGCCGTTTGGGGTCATTTTTCTCAGAAGGTCGTTTGCACTCTAAAATGTGGTATTTTTTGTCCAAAACGGACACAATTGATTTTTCTACTCAAATTTGGTCGTTCTGGGCATTTTTGGGGCGTTCGACCTCGAATGTCGTTTCTAACCAAGAAAAGTGGTGTTTTTCGTCCAAAACGGACGCAATTGATTTTCTGGCCAAACTTGGAGTTTTCTGGCCTTTTGGCGGCGTTTCACTGTGAAGGTCGTTTCCACCCTATAAGGTGGTATTTTTCTTCCGAAACGGATACGTTCGACTTTTTCTATTAAAACCTGGTGTTTTTGGCCCATCGATGACGTTTTGCCGAGAATGTCGTTTCCGCCAAAAAATGTGGTGTGTTTCGTCGAAAACGGACGCAATTGATTTTCTGGTCAAACATGGTCTGTTTTTGCCTTTTGGGTTGCTTTCCTTTGTCGTTGCCACCCAAAAAAGCATGGTATTTTTTGTCTAAAATGGACACAGTTGAATTTTCTTGTCAAACTTGTTCTTTTTGTACCGTTTGGTGATGTTTTGCTCAAAAAATCGTTTGCTCCCTAGTAGGGGGTGTTTTTCGTCCAAAACGGACACAATCGATTTTTCTACTCGAACTTGGTATTTTGCTCTGCAAGCCGTTTCCACCAGAAAAAATGGTGTTTTTCGTCTGAAACGAACACAGTTGAATTTTCTTTTCTCCCAAAAGTGTGGCGTTTGTCGTCCAAAACAGTCGCAATTGATTTTCGGGTCAAACTTGGTTTTGTTTTTTTTGCCTTTTGGGTTGGTTTTGCTCAGTAAGCTGTTGCCTCCCATAAAAATGGTATTTTTCGACTGAAACGGACACAGTTGAATTTTCTCGTCAAACTTGGTCTTTCCATCCCGTTTGTTGATGTTAATCTCAGAAGATCGTTTGCTCACTAGAAGTGGGGGTGTTTTTCGTCAAAAACAAACACAATTGATTTTTGTACTCGAACTTGGTCTTTTTGGGCCGTTTGGTGATGTTTTGCTCAGAAAATCGTTTGCCCCTAGTAGGGGGGTGTTTTTCGTCCAAAACGGACACAATCGATTTTTCCACTCAAACTTGGTCTTTTTGGGCCATTCGGGGGGTGTTTTTACTTAGAAAAGGTCGTTTCCCCTTGGGAAAGTGGCGTTTTTCGTCTAAAATGGACACACTTGAATTTTCTGGCCAAACTTCGTCTTTTTCGGCCATTTGGGGTCATTTTTCTCAGAAGGTCATTTGCACTCTAAAATGTGGTGTTTTTCGTCCAAAACGGACACAATTGATTTTTCTACTCAAATTTGGTCGTTTTGGGCATTTTCGGGGCGTTCGACCTCGAATGTCGTTTCCAACCAAGAAAAATGGTATTTTTCGTCCAAAACGGACACAATTGATTTTCTGGCCAAACTTGAACTTTTCTGGCTTTTGGGCGGCATTTCGCTGTGAAGGTCGTTTCCACCTTATAAGGTGATGTTTTTCTTCCAAAACGGATACGTTTGACTTTTTCTATTAAAACTTGGTGTTTTTGGCCCTACGATGGCGTTTTGCCGAGAATGTTGTTTTCGCCAAAAAAAAGTGGTTTTTCTCGTCCGGAACGGACGCAATTGATTTTCTGGTCAAACTTGGTATGTTTTTTGCCTTTTGGGGCAGTTTTGCTCTGGAAGCCGTTGCGACCCGAAAAAGAATGGTATTTTTCGTCTGAAACGGACACAGTTGAATTTTCTTGTCAAACTTGTTCTTTTTGTGCCGTTTGGTGATGTTTTGCTCAGAAAATCGTTTGCTCCCTAAAAGGGGGTGTTTTTCGTAAAAAACGGACACAATTGATTTTTGTACTCAAACATGGTCTTTTCGGGCCATTTGGGGGTGTTTTACTTAGAAGGTTGTTTACACTCAAAAAAGTGTTGTTTTTCGTCTAAAACGGACACAATGGATTTTCAAATCAGAATTGGACTTTTCGGGCCCTTAGGGGGCGTTTCGCTCAGAAGGTCGTTTCCAACCTAAAAGGTGGTGTTTTTCTTCCAGAACGGTGACAATTGATTTTTCTACTCAAACTTGGTGATTTTGGGCCTTTCGGTGGCGTTCGACCTAGAATGTCGTTTCCACCAAGAGAAGTGGTGTTTTTCGTCCAAATTGGACGCAATTGATTTTCTGGTCAAACTTGGTCGGTGGGTTATTTTGCTTAGTAAGCCGTTTCCACCCAAAAAAGTGGTATTTTTAGTCTAAAACGGACACAGTTGAATTTTCTTGTCAAACTTGTTTTTTTTTTGCCGTTTGGTGATATGTTTTGCTCAGAAGATCGTTTCCTCCCAAAAAGGGAGGGTATTTTTTTTATTTTATTTTTTTGTAAAAATTGGACACAATTGATTTTTCTACATAAACTTGTTCTTTTTGGGCCTTTTGGTGTTGTTTTTTGTAGAAGATCGTTTCTGCTAAAGAAAGTGGGTTTTTTTATCCAAAACAAACACAATTGATTTTTAGGTCATAATTGCACTTTTCGGGGCATTTCGCTCAAAAGGTCGTTTCAACAAAAAAATGTGGTGTTTTTCTTCCAAAACGGATACAATTGACATTTCTACTCAAACTTTGTGTTTTTGGGCCGTTTGGTGGCGTTTTGCCTAGAATGTCGTTTCCACCGAAGAAAAAGTGTTTTTTTTTTCCGCCCAAAATGGATGCAATTGATTTTCTGGTCCAACTTGGTCTGTTTCGGCCTATAGGAGTTATTTTGCTCTATAAGTCGTTTCCACCCGAAAGATATGGTATTTTTCGTCTGAAACGGACACAGTTGAATTTTCTTTTCACCCAAAAGAGTGGCGTTTGTCGTCCAAAACGGTCGCAACTGATTTTCGGGTCAAACTTGGTTTTTTTTTTTCCTTTTGGGTTGGTTTCGCTCAGTAAGCTATTGCCTCCCATAAAAATGGTATTTTTCGACTGAAACGGACACAGTTGAATTTTTTTGTCAAACTTGGTCTTTTCGTGCCGTTTGGTGATGTTAATCTCAGAAGATCATTTGCTCCCTATAAGTGGGGTTGTTTTTCATCAAAAACGGACACAATTGATTTTTCTACTCGAACTTGGTCTTTTTGGGCCATTTGGGGGTGTTTTACTTAGAAGGTCGTTTCCACTTGAGAAAGTGGCGTTTTTCGTCCGGAATGGACACAGTTGAATTTTTTGGCTAAATTGGTCCTTTTGGGCCGTTTGGGGTCATTTTTCTCAGATGGTCGTCTGCACCCTTAAAGGTGGTGTTTTTCGTCTGAAACGGACACAATTGATTTTTCTACTTAAACTTGGTCGTTTTGGGCATTTTCGAGGCATTCGACCTCGAATGTCTTCTCCAACCAAAAAAAGTGGTGTTTTTCGTCCAAAACGGACACATTTGATTTTCTGGCCAAACTTGGACTTTTTTGGCCTTTTGGCGTTTTTTCGCTGTGAAGGTCGTTTCCATCCTATAAGGTGGTGTTTTTCTTCCAAAACGGATACGTTTGACTTTTTCTATTAAAACTTGGTGTTTTTGGCCCATCGATGGCGTTTTGCCGAGAATGTTGTTTTCGCAAAAAAATAAGTGGTTTTTCTTGTCCAAAACGGACGCAATTGATTTTCTGGTCAAACTTGGTATGTTTTTTGCCTTTTAGGGCTGTTTTTCTCTGGAAACCGTTGCGACCCAAAAAGGAATGGTATTTTTCTTCTGAAACGGACACAGTTGAATTTTCTTGTCAAACTTGATCTTTTTGTGCCGTTCGGTGATGTTTTGCTCAGAAAATCGTTTGCTCCCTAAAAGGGGGGTGTTTTTCGTCAAAACGGACACGATTGATTTTTCTACTCAAACATGGTCGTTTTTGGCCATTTGGGGGTGTTTTACTTAGAAGGTTGTTTACACTCAAGAAAGTGTTGTTTTTCCTCTAAAACGGACACAATGGATTTTCAAATCAAAATTGGACTTTTCGGGCCTTTTGGGGGCGTTTCGCTCAGAAGGTCGTTTCCAACCTAAAAGGTGGTGTTTCTATTCCAGAACGGCGACAATTGACTTTTCTACTCAAACTTGGTATTTTTGGGCCTTTTGGTGGCGTTCGACCTAGAATGTCGTTTCCACCAAGAAAAGTGGTGTTTTTCGTCCAAATTGGACGCAATTGATTTTCTGGTCAAACTTGGTCGGTGGGTTCTTTTGCTTAGTAAGCCGTTTTCACCCAAAAAAGTGGCATTTTTAGTCTAAAACGGACATAGTTGAATTTTCTTGTCAAACTTGTTCTTTTTTGGCCGTTTGGTGATATGTTTTGCTCAGAAGATCGTTTCCTCCCAAAAAGGGAGGGTATTTTTTTTTTTTTGTAAAAATTGGACACAATTGATTTTTCTACTTAAACTTGTTCTTTTTGGGCCTTTTGGTGTTGTTTTTGTTAGAAGATCGTTTCCGCTAAAGAAAGTGGGTTTTTTCATCCAAAACAAACACAATTGATTTTCAGGTCATAATTGCACTTTTCGGGGCATTTTGCTCAGAAGGTCGTTTCTACAAAAAAAATATGGTGTTTTTCTTCCAAAACGGATACAATTGACATTTCTACTCCAACTTGGTCGTTTTGGGCATTTTCGAGGGGTTCGACCTCGAATGTCTTTTCCAACCAAAAAAAGTGGTATTTTTCGTTCAAAACGGACACAATTGATTTTCTGGTCAAACTTGGTCGGTGGGTTGTTTTGCTTAGTAAGCCGTTTCCACCCAAAAAGGTGGTATTTTTAGTCTGAAATGGACACGGTTGAATTTTCCTGTCGAACTTGTTCTTTTTGGGCCGTTTGGTGATATGTTTTGCTTAGAAGATCGTTTCCTACAAAAAAAAGAGTGTATTTTTATTTTATTTTTTTGTGAAAATTGGACACAATTGATTTTTCTACTTAAATTTGGTCTTTTTGGGGCTTTTGGGGTTGTTTTTTCATAGAAGGTCGTTTCTGCTAAAGAAAGTGGTGTTTTTCATCCAAAACAGACACAATTGATTTTCAGGTCATACTTGCACTTTTCGGGGCATTTTTGGGGCATTTCGCTCAGAAGGTCGTTTCTACACAAAAATGTGGTGTTTTTCTTCCAAAACGGATACAATTGACATTTCTACTCAAACTTGGAATTTTTGGGCCTTTTGGTGGTGTTTTGCCTAGAATGTCGTTTCCACCGAAGAAAAAAGTGTTTTTGTTTCCGCCCAAAATGGATGCAATTGATTTTCTGGTCCAACTTGGTCTGTTTCGGCCTATTGGAGTTATTTTTCTCTGTAAGTCGTTTCCACCAGAAAAAAATGGTATTTTTCGTCTGAAACGGACACAGTTGAATTTTCTTTTCACCCAAACGAGTGGCGTTTGTCGTCCAAAACGGTCGCAATTGATTTTCGGGTCAAACTTGGTTTTTTTTTTTTTGCCTTTTGGGTTGGTTTCGCTCAGTAAGGTGTTGCCTCCCATAAAAATGGTATTTTTCGACTGAAACGGACACAGTTGAATTTTCTCGTCAAACTTAGTCTTTTCGTGTCGTTTGGTGACGTTAATCTCAGAAGATCGTTTGCTCCCTATAAGTGGGGGTGTTTTTCGTAAAAAATGGACACAATTGATTTTTCTACTTGAAATTGGTCTTTTTGGGCCATTTGGGGGTGTTTTGACTTAGAAGGTCGTTTCCACTTGAGAAAGTGGCGTTTTTGTCCGGAATGGACACAGTTAAATTTTCTGGCCTAATTGGTCTTTTTGGGCCGTTTGGGGTCATTTTTCTCAGATGGTCGTTTTCACCCTAAAAGGTGGTGTTTTTCGTCCGAAACGGACACAATTGATTTTTCTACTCAAACTGGGTCGTTTTGGGCATTTTCGAGGCGTTCGACCTCGAATGTCGTTTCCTGCCAGAAAAAGTGGTGTTTTTCGTCCAAAACGAACACAATTAATTTACTGGTCAAACTTGGACTTTTTTGGCCTTTTGGCGGTTTTTCGCTGTGAAGGTCGTTTGCACCCTATAAGGTGGTGTTTTTCTTCCAAAACGGATACGTTTGACTTTTTCTATTAAAACTTGGTGTTTTTGGCCCATCGATGGCGTTTTGCCGAGAATGTTGTTTCCGCAAAAAAAAAGTGGTTTTTCTCGTCCAAAACGGACGCAATTGATTTTCTGGTCAAACTTGGTATGTTTTTTTTGCCTTTGGGGGCTGTTTTGCTCTGGAAGCCGTAGCGACCTAAAAAAGAATGGTATTTTTCTTCTGAAACAGACACAGTTGAATTTTCTTGTCAAACTTGTTCCTTTTGTGCCGTTTGGTGAAGTTTTGCTCAGAAAATCGTTTGCTCCCTAAAAGGGGGGGTGTTTTTCGTCAAAAACGGACACGATTGATTTTTCTACTCAAACATGGTATTTTTTGGCCATTTGGGGGTGTTTTACTTAGAAGGTTGTTTACACTCAAGAAAGTGTTGTTTTTCGTCTAAAACGGACACTATGGATTTTCAAATCAAAATTGGACTTTTCGGGCCTTTTGGGGGCGTTTCGCTCAGAAGGTCGTTTCCAACCTAAAAGGTGGTGTTTCGATTCCAGAACGGCGACAATTGACTTTTCTACTCAAACTTGGTGTTTTGTGGCCTTTTGGTGGCGTTCGACCTAGAATGTCGTTTCCACCAAGAAAAGTGGTGTTTTTCGTTCAAATTGGACGCAACTGATTTTCTGGTCAAACTTGGTCGGTGGGCTGTTTTGCTTAGTAAGCCGTTTCGACCCAAAAAAAATGGTATTTTTAGTCTGAAACGGACACGGTCGAATTTTCCTGTCGAACTTGTTCTTTCTGGGCCGTTTGGGGATATGTTTTGCTTAGAAGATCGTTTCCTACCAAAAAGGGAGTGTATTTTTATTTTTATTTTTGTGAAAATTGGACACAATTGATTTTTCTACTTAAACTTGGTCTTTTTGGGCCTTTTGGGATTGTTTTTCTTAGAAGGTCATTTCCGCTAAAGAAAGTGGTGTTTTTCATCCAAAACAGACACAATTGATTTTCAGGTCATACTTGCACTTTTCGGGGCATTTCGCTCAGAAGGTCGTTTCTACACAAAAATGTGGTGTTTTTCTTCCAAAACGGATACAATTGACGTTTCTACTCAAACTTGGTATTTTTTGGCCTTTCGGTGGCGTTTTGCCTAGAATGTCGTTTCCACCGAAGAAAAAAGTGTTTTTTTTTCCGCCCAAAATGGATGCAATTGATTTTCTGGTCCAACTTGGTCTATTTCGGCCTATTGGAGTTATTTTGCTCTGTAAGTCGTTTCCACCCGAAAAAAATGGTATTTTTCGTCTGAAACGGACATAGTTGAATTTTCTTTTCACCCAAACGAGTGGCGTTTGTCGTCCAAAACGGTCACAATTGATTTTCGGGTCAAACTTGGTTTTGTTTTTTGCCTTTTGGGTTGGTTTCACTCAATAAGCTGTTGGCTCCCATAAAAATGGTATTTTTCGACTGAAACGGACACAGTTGAATTTTCTCGTCAAACTTGGTCTTTTCGTGCTATTTGGTGATGTTAATCTCAGAAGATCGTTTGCTCCCTATAAGTGGGGCTATTTTTCGTCAAAAACAAGCACAATTGATTTTTCTACTCAAACTTGGTCTTTTTGGGCCATTTG
>CM028334.1:42506890-42541890 GCA_016647705.1 Eucommia ulmoides | reverse complement strand
GGTAATGGGAACATCATCTCTCCTTTTTGGGGGTTCGGTTTTGGATTTTGAAACAGCCTCTTCGTCCTTTCTCCCATTCGGCCTCCATGAATTTGAGGAGCTTGAATTTTGAAATGATCGAGTTCCTTTCCTTTTAAGCTGTCGTTCCACTTTTATGGCCATGTGAACCATGTCTTCCAACTCCACGTAATGTTGCAACTCCACCACGTTGGCAATATCCCGATTCAACCCATTCAAGAACCTTGCCATGGTAGCTTCTCTATCCTCCTCGACATTAGCCCGGATCATAGCGACCTTCATCTCCTTGTAGTAATCATCCACGCTCCGATAGCCTTGCGTAAGGCTTTGTAATTTCTAATACAAGTCCCTATAGTAGTGACTAGGGACAAACCGCCTCCTTATGATGGCCTTCATTTCCGCCCACGTCACGATAGGCCTCTCATGGTTCTTTCTCCTGTTTATCACAAGTTAATCCCACCATATTATAGCATAGTCAATAAACTCAATCACAGCGAGTTTTAACTTTTTCTCCTCGGAGTAGTTGTGGCACTCAAAGATCAACTCCACCTTCTTCTCCCACTCAAAGTATACTTCAGGATCGTTTTTCCCTTGGAATGAGGGTATCTTCACCTCGATACTTCCCAAGTTATTATCAATCCGCTCCCCATGTCTATCTCTTCTATTCCCATGTCCACTCCCAAATCTGCCCAAGCTTGCATTAGAGGCCCGATCGTCTTCATCTAGGTCATCCCCATAATCATCTTCATACACGAATCGAGGCTGATTCCTCTCTCTTTATTGCACATTAGGAGCTCTCGATGGCCGTCCCTTTTGTGCACTAGACTCAACTTTGTCAAGCCGCTCATGCACTTCATCAAACCGCAAGTTCAACTGTTGAAACTTTTGCTCCAAGGCCTTGTAGAAAACTTTTGCGTCCATTATGTCCATCCTTTCATGTGCTTCATCGGACGAGCCTTTGTTTGTTTCTCGAGTCATGTTTAGTAACCTCCAAAACAAAGTTAGCAAACCTCACAAACACTCCCTCACGTGTTTGCACTCAAACTATGTCACTCCACTCGTGTATCACTCAAATTCGGTTTTTACCCTCTTATAAGCTCACACTCTCTTGCCTTTTTTCACTCTTTAGTTCCATCTTTTAGTTCTTTATTGAACTTAACCAATCTCAATCAGAAATTTCCTTGTAGTAATCCAAACTCAGCAATTTGATTCACTAAGAATGAGATTTTAGGAACGAAACAAAGGGAACAAAAAGAGCACAAAGAAAAGTTTATAGAGTATAACAAGAAGACATTATTCTCAATTTTTGTTGTGGGGGCTGCTGAATTTTCTCAATTTTTGTTTTTTTTTTTTTTTTTTTTTTTTTTTTTTTTTTTCTGTTTCTGCTTCTGTTTTTTTTTTTTTTTTTTTTTTGAAAACCAGCTACTTTAAATTGAGATTTGAAGAAGCACAATATTTAAACGAAAAATATGATCAGAACAAAGATGTACCGCGTTTTTTTTTCAAGATGGGACTAGATTTGAATTAGAACGAAAAGAAAAAAAAACACAATAGATCTGATGATATAATTTGGTCAAGAAAAAAAAATTATGAAGGAATAGATATGAAAGAACGAAAAAGAAAAAGGATAGGTGAAACCTGATTTAGACCTTACTCTGATTACCAAATGATACGACCCTCACCAAGGATTAGTGAGATCCGAAACCAACTTAGGGTTTCTTCGCGAAGATCGAAATTAAATCAGATTTTGAACGAGCTAAAAATACAGAAATTGAAAGATAGATTACCTTGATCCAACGTTTATGAACGAAACGGGAACCAATGGTATAATGATCCTGACCCAATGATTATAATGAATCACGAATCAAAGATATAAGTTTGAACGCCACAAGAAACTCTTAATAAGTTCAGGAAAAGTTCTTTGAAGAACTAAAGAGAAAACTCTCACAATTTTTATTAATCAAAGTAATATGAAATTCATAGGTCTACAAAGCCCCTTAAATAGGTGGCCAAGAGAACAAGAAAGAAACCCTAATACACTTTGAAATTCGTGGGTCTTCATGGAGGGAAAAGGAAACCCTAAAATCTAACTGCTAAATAAAGAATAAGGAAGCTTCCTAATTTGGCTTACATTCCTAGTTGGAAAAGGAAATGATTTACTTGGCAATCAAGCTTATAAATCAGCCTAAAAATAATTAAAAGACTTAAAATAATAAAATAAATATGATAAGAATTTCGTGGTCCACATGACTTGGCCCATTTGAGTTCATGTCTAAACCCATTCACTTGCTTTGATGAGATAGATTAGACCTTGATCGTCATTTGGGCCTAATTTGGGCTTTATTGTTTTCGATTCAGCCGAAAGCTCTCGAATTAGCCCATTAAGCGCTTCTTTGATCTTCTTGGATCTTGCCCTAGTAATAGGCCCAACCGGGACATGCAATGTGTCCTTTGATGTTGCTTGTTGGTTCTCATCAGATATTTTGCTCAGAAAATCGTTTGCTTCCTAAAAGGGGGGTGTTTTTCGATAAAAACGGATACGATTGATGTTTCTACTCAAACATGGTCTTTTTGGGCCATTTGGGGGTGTTTTACCTTGAAGGTTGTTTACACTCAAGAAAGTGTTGTTTTTCGTCTAAAACGGACACAATGGATTTTCAAATCAAAATTGGACCTTGATCGTCATTTGGGCCTAATTTGGGCTTTATTGTTTTCGATTCAGCCGAAAGCTCTCGAATTAGCCCATTAAGCACTTCTTTGATCTTCTTGGATCTTGCCCTAGTAATGGGCCCAACCGGGACATGCAATGTGTCCTTTGATGTTGCTTGTTGGTTCTCATCAGATGTTTTGCTCAGAAAATCGTTTGCTCCCTAAAAGGGGGGTGTTTTTCGACAAAAACGGACACGATTGATGTTTCTACTCAAACATGGTCTTTTCGGGCCATTTGGGGGTGTTTTACCTTGAAGGTTGTTTACACTCAAGAAAGTGTTATTTTCGTCTAAAACGGACACAATGGATTTTCAAATCAAAATTGGACTTTTCAGGCCTTTTGGGGGCGTTTCGCTCAGAAGATCGTTTCCAACATAAAAGGTGGTGTTTTTCTTGCAGAACGGTGGCAATTGACTTTTCTACTCAAACTTGATGTTTTTAGGCCTTTTGGTGGAATTCGACCTAGAATGTCGTTTCCACCAAGAAAAGTGGTGTTTTTCGTCCAAATTGGACGCAATTGATTTTCTGGTCAAACTTTGTCGGTGAGTTGTTTTGCTTAGTAAGTCGTTTCCACCCAAAAAAGTGGTATTTTTAGTCTGAAACGGACACAGTTGAATTTTCTTGTCAAACTTGTTCTTTTTTGGCCGTTTGGTGATATGTTTTGCTCAGAAGATCATTTCCTCCCAAAAAGGGAGGGTATTTTTTTTTTTGTAAAAATTGGACACAATTGATTTTTCTACTTAAACTTGGTCTTTTTGGGCCTTTTGGGGTTGTTTTTCTTAGAAGGTCGTTTCCACTAAAGAAAGTGGTGTTTTTCATCCATAACAGACACAATTGATTTTCAGGTCATACATGCACTTTTCGGGGCATTTTTGGGACATTTCGCTCAGAAGGTCGTTTCTACACAAAAATATGGTGTTTTTCTTCCAAAACGGATACAATTGACATTTCTACACAAACTTGGTGTTTTTGGGCCTTGTGGTGGCGTTTTGCCTAGAATGTCGTTTCCATCGAAGAAAAAATTATTTTTTTTTTCCGTCCAAAATGGATTCAGTTGATTTTCTGGTCCAACTTGGTCTGTTTCGGCCTATTGTTGTTATTTTGCTCTTTAAGTCGTTTCCACACGAAAGAAATGGTATTTTTCGTCTGAAATGGACACAGTTGAATTTTCTTTTCACCCAAAAGAGTGGTGTTTGTCGTCCAAAATGGTCGCAATTGATTTTCTGGTCATACTTGGTTTTTTTTTTGTCTTTTGGGTTGGTTTCGCTCAGTAAGCTGTTGCCTCCCATAAAAATGGTATTTTTCGACTGAAACGGACACAGTTGAATTTTCTCGTCAAACTTGGACTTTTCGTCCCGTTTGGTGATGTTAATCTCAGAAGATCGTTTGCTCCCTAGATGTGGGGGTGTTTTTCGTAAAAAACGGACACAATTGATTTTCCTACTCGAACTTGGTCTTTTTGGGTCATTTGGGGGTGTTTTACTTAGAAGGTTGTTTCCACTTGAGAAAGTGGCGTTTTTCGTCCGAAATGGACATAGTTGAATTTTCTGGCCAAATTGGTCTTTTTGGGCCGTTTGGGGTCTTCTTTCTCAGATGGTCGTTTGCACCCTAAAAGGTGTTGTTTTTTGTCCAAAACGGACACAATTAATTTTTCTACTCAAACTTGGTCGTTTTGGGCATTTTCGGGGCGTTCGACCTAGAATTTCCTTTCCAACCAAAAAAAGTGGTGTTTTTCGTCCAAAACGGACATAATTGATTTTCTGGCCAAACTTGGACTTTTCTGGCCTTTTGGGAGTTTTTCGTTGTGAAGGTCGTTTCCACCCTATAAGGTGGTGTTTTTGTTACAAGACGGATATGCTTGACATTTCTATTAAAACTTGGTGTTCTTGGCCCATCGGTGGCGTTTTGCCGAGAATGTCGTTTCCACAAAAAAAAAAAAAAAAAAAAAAAGTGGCATTTTTCGTCAAAAACAGACACAATTGATTTTCTGGTCAAACTTGGTCTATTTTTGCCTTTTGGGTTGGTTTCGCTCAGTAAGCTGTTGCCTCCCATAAAAATGGTATTTTTCGACTGAAACGGACACAGTTGAATTTTCTCGTCAAACTTGGTCTTTTCGTGCCGTTTGGTGATGTTAATCTCAGAAGATCGTTTGCTCCCTAGAAGTGGGGGTGTTTTTCGTAAAAAACGGACACAATTGATTTTTCTACTCGAACTTGGTCTTTTAGGGCCATTTGGGGGTGTTTTACTTAGAAGGTCGTTTCCACTTGAGAAAGTGGCGTTTTTCATCCGGAATTGACACAGTTGAATTTTCTAGCCAAATTGGTCTTTTTGGGCCGTTTGGGGTCATTTTTCTCAGATGGTCGTTTGCACCCTAAAAGGTGGTGTTTTTCGTCCAAAATGGACACAATTGATTTTTCTACTCAAACTTAGTCGTTTTGCGCATTTTCGAGGCATTCGACCTCGAATGTCGTTTCCAACAAAAAAAAAGTGGTGTTTTTCGTCCAAAACGGACACAATTGATTTTCTAGCCAAACTTGGACTTTTTTGGCCTTTTGGCGGTGTTTCGCTGTGAAGGTCATTTCCACCCTATAAGGTGGTGTTTTTCTTCCAAAATGGATATGATGCAAATCTCACCAAGAATTAGTGAGACCCGAAACCAATTTATGGTGTCTTTGCTAGGATCGATCTAAAATCTAGATTTATAAATGAAAAAGAAAGAAAGCAAGAACACAAAAATACAGAATGTTTGATAGGAAACCTTGACCCAATGTTTATGATTGAAACGCGAACCACCGGTATAAAAGAACAAACCTCGACCCAAAGATTATAATGGAATCACGAACCGAAGTTATAGTGTTTGAACGCCACAAGAAATTCTTGATAAGTTCAAAGAAAAGTTCTATAAAGAACTCAAGAGAAAACTCTCTCAATTTGATATATTATTCAAGTAATGTGTTTTTTTCCCATGGAATACAACTCTCTTAAATAGGCAACCAACACAAAGGAGAGCCTAGGTTAGTGGGTAGTCAAGCACACCCTACCTTAGATAGGGGGCGGTCTTTCACACCTAGGGATGTCCTTTTCACACAAGAAGTCTTCAACTTTAGCACACCCTACTATAGATAGTGGGTGGCCTTTCACACCTAGGGGGAGGCTACAAGAACAAAAGTCCTAGATGCCTTTCATACTTATTACAAGATCAATACTAGAAAATAAAAATACTAATTGGCATTGATGTCTTACAAAATGTTATAAACTAAAACAAATAAGTAGAATTTCGTGGGTCTCATGTTTTAGGCCATTTAAGTTCATGACTAAGCCCATTTACTTGCCTTATGAGATGGATTTGGCCATGATTTCCATTTGGGCCTAACTTGGGCATTACGACTTTAGATTCAGCCCATATATCTTGAATTATCCCATTAAGTGCTTCTTTGATCTTCTTAGATCTTGCCCTCGTAATAGGCCCAATTGGAACATGCAGCGGATCCTTTGTTGGTGCATGTTGGTTCTCATCATCCCTCCTCTCTTCAAAAGGATTCGACCTCGAATCGTCTCCTACGTCAAACAGAGAAAGATCAAAAACATTAAATGTTTCACTAACCTTATACTCACCTGGAAGATCCAGCTTGTATGCATTATCATTAATCCTCTCAAGGACTTGAAATGGACCATTCCCTCTTGGATGTAGCTTGGACTGTCTATGGATTAGAAATATTTCTTTTCTCATGTGTACCCAAACCCATTCACCCGGTTCAAAGATGACTCGTCTACGGCCCTTGTTGGCTTTGATCACATATTGCTCATTTTTCTTTTCTATGTGTTGTCGTACATTTTCAAGGAGTTTCTTCACCATCTCTGCCTTCTTTTGACCATCCAAACTTGTCCTTTCATTAACTGGCAAAGGCAGCAAATCCAAAGGAGTTAGTGGATTAAACCCATAAACAATCTCAAATGGTGAAAAATTAGTAGTAGAATGAACACTTCGATTATATGCAAACTCAATGAATGGCAAACAATCCTCCCAATTTTCAAGTTCTTTTGAATTATAGTATGCAACAAAGTAGATAAAGTTCGATTTACTACCTCGGTTTGTCCATCTGTTTGGGGATGACAAGTGGTGGAAAACAATAATTTAGTTCCCAACTTTCCCCACAAGACTTTCCAAAAATAGCTAAGGAACTTAACATCACGATCAGACACGATACTCCTAGGAACACCATGGAACCATACTATCTCTCTAAAGAACAAATCAGCGATATGGGTTGCATCATCGGTTTTATTACAAGATATGAAATGTGCCATCTTAGAAAACCTGTGAACAACCACAAAAATTGAGTGCTTACCTTTCCTTGACCTAGGCAAGCCTAAAACAAAGTCTATGGAAATATCTACCCAAGGCGCACTAGGTACGGGCAAAGGAGTGTATAATCCATGCGGTAAGACTCTAGATTTGGCTTGCCTATACGTAACACATCTAGCACAAACTCTCTCCACATCACGTTTCATCTTTGGCCAAAAGAAGTGTTCATGTAACACGTCTAAAGTTTTCCTTACGCCAAAATGACCCATCAAACCACCACCATGTGCTTCACGCACAAGCAACTCATGCATAGAACAATTAGGCACACAAAGTTTATTCTCTCTAAACAAGTACCCATCCATTCTATAGAACTTACCAAACGCTGTCTTCTTACACGTTCCATACACACTAGCAAAGTAATCATCATTAGCATACAATTCTTTAATATATTCAAATCCCAATAACTTCGCATTTAAAGTAGTGACAAGGACGTACCTTCTAGATAGTGCATCAGCCATAATATTTTCCTTACCTTATTTGTATTTGATTATATACGGGAAGGTTTCAATGAATTCCATCCATTTGGCATGCCTTTATTCAACTTATGATGAGAACCAACAAGCAACATCAAAGGACACATTGCATGTCCCGGTTGGGCCCATTACTAGGGCAAGATCCAAGAAGATCAAAGAAGCGCTTAATAGGCTAATTCAAGAGCTTTCGACTGAATCGAAAGCAATAAAGCCCAAATTAGGCCCAAATGACGATCAAGGCCTAATCCATCTCATCAAAGCAAGTGAATGGATTTAGACATGAACTCAAATGGACCAAGGCTTGTGGACCACGAAATTCTTATCATATTTATTTTATTATTTTAAGTCTTTTAATTATTTTTAGGCTGATTTGTAAGCTTGATTGCCAAGTAAATCATTTCCTTTTCCAACTAGGAATATAAGGCAAATTAGGAATCTTCCTTATTCTTTATTTAACAATTAGATTTTAGGGTTTTCTTTTTCCTCCATGTAGACCCACGAATTTCAAAGTGTATTAGGGTTTCTTTTCTTATTCTCTTGGCCACCTATTTAAGGGGCTTTGTAGACCTACGAATTGGACATTACTTTGATTAATAAAAATTGTGAGAGTTTTCTCTTTAGTTCTTTAGAGAACGTTTCTTGAACTTATCAAGAGTTTCTTGTGGCGTTCAAACTTATATATTTGATTCATGATTCATTATAATCATTGGGTCAAAATCATTATACCATTGGTTTGCGTTTTGTTAATAAACGTTGGGTCAAGGTAATCTATCTTTCAATTTCTATATTTTTAGCTCGTTCAAAAATCTGATTTAGTTTTGATCTTCGTGAAGAAACCCTAAGTTAGTTTCGGGTCTCACTAATCCTTTGGTGAGGTTTGCATCATTTGGTAATCAGAGTAAGGTCTAAATCAGGTTTCATCTATCATTTTTCTTTTTCATTCTTTCATATCTATTCTTTCATAATTTTTTTTCTTGACCAAATTATATCATCAGATCTCTTGCATTTTGTTTCTTTTCATTCTAATTTAAATCTGGTCCAATCTTGAAAAAAAAAAACTCGGTGCATCTTTGTTCTGATCATATTTTTCATTTAAATATTGTGCTTCTTCAAATCTCAATTTAAAGTTGCTGGTTTTCAAAAAAAAAAAAACAGAAAAGAAAAGAAAAACAGAAACAAAAACAAAAAAAAAAAAAAAACAGAAGCAGAAACAGAAAAAAAATTGAGAAAATTCAGCAGCCCCCCCCAACAAAAATTGAGAATAATTTCTTCTTGTTCTACTCTATAAACTTTTCTTTGTGCTATTTTTGTTCCCTTTGTTTCGTTCCTAAAATCTCATTCTTAGTGAATCAAATTGTTGAGTTTGGAGTGCTACAAGGAAATTTCTGATTGAGATTGGTTAAGTTCAATAAAGAACTAAAAGAGGGAACTAAAGAGTGGAAAAAGGCAAAAGAGTGTGAGCTTATAAGAGGGTAAAAGCCGAATTTGAGTGATACACTAGTAGAGTGACATAGTTTGAGTGCAAACACGTGAGGGAGTGTTTGTGAGGTTTGCTAACCTTGTTTTGCAGGTTACTAAACATGTCTCGAGAAACAAACAAAGGCTCATCCGATGAAGCACATGAAAGGATGGACATAATGGACGCAAAAGTTTTCTACAAGGCCTTGGAGCAAAAGTTTCAACAGTTGAACTTGCGGATTGATAAAGTGCATTAGCGGCTTGACAAAGTTGAGTCTAGCGCACAAAAGGGGTAGCCACCGAGAGCTCCTAATGTGCAACGAATAGAGAGGAATCAGCCTTGGTTCGTGTATGAAGATGATTATGGGGATGACCTAGATGAAGACGATCGGGCCTCTAATGCAAGCTTGGGCAGATTTGGGAGTGGACATGGGAATAGAGGAGATAGACATGGGGAGAGGATTGATAATAATTTGGGAAGTATCAAGGTAAAGATACCCTCATTCCAAGGGAAAAGCAATCCCGAAGCATACTTGGAGTGGGAGAAGAAGGTGGAGTTGATCTTTGAGTGCCACAACTACTCCGAGGAGAAAAAGGTAAAACTCGCTGTGATTGAGTTTATTGACTATGCTATAATATGGTGGGATCAACTTGTGATAAACAGGAGAAAGAACCATGAGAGGCCTATCGTGACGTGGGAAGAAATAAAGGCCATCATGAGAAGGCAGTTTGTCCCTAGTCACTACTATAGGGACTTGTATTAGAAATTACAAAGCCTTACGCAAGGCTATCGGAGCGTGGATGATTACTACAAGGAGATGGAGGTCGCTATAATCCGGGCTAATGTCGAGGAGGATAGAAAAGCTACCATGGCAAGGTTCTTGAGTGGGTTGAATCGGGACATTGCCAATGTGGTGGAGTTGCAACATTACGTGGAGTTGGAGGACGTGGTTCACATGGCCATAAAAGTGGAACGACAGCTTAAAAGGAAAGGAACTCGGTCATTTCAAAATTCAAGCTCCTCTAATTCGTGGAGGCCGAATGGGAGGAAAGACGAAGGGGCTATTTCAAAGTCCAAAACCGAACCCCCAAAAAGGAGAGATGATGTTACCATTGCCAACAAAGGTAAAACCGAAACCCAAACTCGTAACCGTGATATTAAATATTTTCGTTGTTTGGGAGTAGGTCACATAGCCTCACAATGCCCAAATAATAGGACCATGATTGCACGTGTTGATGGTGAGGTGGAAACCAAAAGTGAGAGTGATGATGACCAGATGCCACAACTTGAAGATGCTTGTGATGATGATGTGGAGTACCCGGTGGAGGGAGAGTCACTTGTGGCAAGGCGTGCTCTAAGTGCCCAAGTTGCGGAGGATGACATGGAACAGTAAAGGGAGAATATAATTCATACTAGATGCCACGTCAACAACAAGGTATGTAGTACGATCATTGATGGGAGAAGTTGCACTAATGTGGCTAGCACTATTTTAGTAGAGAAACTGAATTTACATACCTTAAAACACCCTAGACCTTATAAATTGCAGTGGTTGAATGATTGTGGGGAGGTTCGGGTAAATAAACAAGTGTTAGTTTCCTTTTCGATTGGGAAGTACAAGGATGAAGTACTTTGTGATGTTGTTCCAATGCATGCGGGTCACATATTGTTAGGCAGGCCATGGCAATTTGATAGGAAGGTTATTCATGATGGGTTCAAGAACAGGCATTCATTCGTCAAAAGATAATATAACCATTACTCTTGTGACGTTGACTCCAAAACAAGTGTATGAGGATCAAATGAAATTGAAAAGAGAGAATGAGTTGAAAAAAACTTGTGAGACCGAGAGTTCAAAAAAAGATGAGAAAAAAGAGAGTGGAAACATAAAAGAGAGTGAAAAGCAAAAAAGACGTGGAAAAATGAGAGAAAAACAGAGAAACAAGTGAGCTTTTATGCTAAGGCGAGTGATATCAAGGGTGCTTTGTATGCAAACCGGCCTAGATTTGTACTATTGTACAAAGAGGCATGTTTTAGTGCTAACGAATTTGACCAATCTTTGCCTAGTGTTGTTGTTTCTTTGTTGCAGGAATTTGAGGACGTGTTCCCTAACGATGTGCCTAGTGGATTGCCACCTATTCGAGGCATTAAGCATCAAATTGACTTTGTGCCGGGTGCAACAATTCCTAACCGACCAGCCTATAGAAGTAATCCAGAGGAGACGAAGGAACTTCAAAGGCAAGTGGAGGAGTTGCTAGTCAAGGGACACGTAAGAGAGAGCATGAGTCCGTGCGCAGTACCGGTACTACTTGTGCCTAAGAAGAATGAAACTTGGTGTTTGTGTGTTGATTGCCGAGCTATTAATAACATTACAGTAATGTATCGACATCCCATTCCTAGGCTAGATGACATGTTAGATGAGTTGCATGGGTCATGTATTTTCACTAAAATTGATTTGAAAAATGGGTATCACCAAATTAGGATGAAAGAAGGTAATGAATGGAAAACTGCCTTTAAAACTAAATATGGATTGTATGAGTGGTTGGTAATGCCTTTTGGGCTAACTAATGCACCAAGTACATTCATGAGGTTAAGGAATCATGCATTGCGTGCGTTTATAGGCAAGTTTGTTGTGGTCTATTTTGATGATATTTTGGTGTATAGTAAGAGCTTAGATGATCATATTGATCATTTTCATTGTGTGCTTGATGTTCTGAGAAAAGAAAAATTATATGCAAATTTAAATAAATGTTCATTTTGCTTGGACAAAGTTGTGTTTCTTGGCTATGTTGTTAGTTCGGAAGGGATTGCAGTGGATGAGGAAAAGGTGAAGGCTATCAAAGAATGGCCCACACCTAAGTCAATCACGGAGGTAAGAAGTTTTCATGGTTTGGCTAGTTTTTATCGTCAATTTGTTAAAGATTTTAGTACACTAACCGCACCACTAACTAAAATTGTCAAAAAATCCGTGAGTTTTAAATGGGGTATGGAGCAAGAGCATACATTTAATGAGATTAAAGAACAGTTATGTGGTGCTTCTTTATTAGCATTACCTAATTTTTCTAAAACTTTTGAGATTGAGTGTGATGCTTCAGGAATAGGCATTGGGCTGTTTTGATGCAAGAAAATCGGCCAATAGCATACTTTAGCAAAAAGATAAATGGGGCAGCATTGAATTACCCAACATATGATAAAGAGCTTTTTGCGTTGGTGAGAGCATTGGAGACTTGGCAACATTACCTGTGGCCGAGAGAGTTTGTCATACATACCGATCATGAGTCCTTGAAGCATTTGAAGGGACAAAGTAAGTTAAATAGAAGGCATGCTAAGTGGATGGAATTCATTGAAACCTTCCCTTATGTAATCAAATACAAACAAGGTAAGGAAAATATTGTGGCTGATGCACTCTTCAGAAGGTACGCCCTTTTCTCAACATTAAATGCAAAGCTACTGGGGTTTGAATATGTTAAATAATTGTATGCTAATGATGATGATTTTGCTAGTGCGTTTGGTGCATGTAAGAAGACAGCATTTGGTAAGTTCTATAGATTAGATGGGTACTTGTTTAGAGAAAATAGACTTTGCGTGCCTAATAGTTCTATGCGTGAGTTACTCACGTGTGAAGCACATGGGGGTGGTTTGATGGGTCATTTTGGTGTGAGAAAGACTTTAGACGTGTTACATGAACACTTCTTTTGGCCAAAGATGAAACGTGATATGGAGAGAGTTTGTGCTAGAGGTGTTACGTGTAGGCAAGCCAAATCTAGAGTCTTACCACATGGATTATACACTCCCTTGCCTGTACCTAGTGCGCCTTGGATGGATATTTCCATGGACTTTGTTTTAGGCTTGCCTAGGTCAAGGAACGGTAGGGATTCGATTTTTGTGGTTGTTGATAGGTTCTCTAAAATGGCACATTTGATATCTTGCAATAAAACTGATGATGCGACCCACGTCGCTGATTTGTTCTTTAGAGAGATAGTACGTCTCCATGGTGTTCCTAAGAGTATTGTATCTGATCGTGATGTTAAGTTCCTAAGCTATTTTTGGAAAGTCTTGTGGGGAAAGATGGGAACTAAATTATTGTTCTCAACTACTTGTCACCCCCAAACGGATGGACAAACCGAGGTAGTAAATCGACCTTTATCTACTTTGTTGCGTACTATAATTCAAAAGAACTTGAAAAATTGGGAGGATTGTTTTCCATTCATTGAATTTGCTTATAATCGGAGTGTTCATTCTACTACTAATTTTTCACAATTTCAGATTGTTTATGGTTTTAATCCACTAACTCCGTTGGATTTGTTGCCTTTGCCAGTCAATGAGAGGGCTAGTTTGGATGGACAAAAGAAGACTGAGATGGTGAAGAAACTCCATGAAAGTGTACGACAACACATAGAGAAGAAAAATGAGCAATATGCAAAGAAAGCAAATAAGGGCCGTAGACGAGTCATCTTTGAACCTGGTGATTGGGTTTTGGTGCATATGAGAAAAGAAACATTTCCAGCCCATAGGCGGACCAAGCTACATCCTAGAGGGGATGGTCCATTTCAAGTCCTTCAGAGGATCAATGATAATGCGTACAAGTTGGATCTTCCAGGTGAGTATAACGTTAGTGCTACATTTAATGTCTCTGATCTTTCTCCGTTTGATGTAGGTGAAGATTCGAGGTCGAATCCTTTTAAAGAGAGGGGAGATGATGAGAACCAACAAGCAACATCAAAGGATACATTGCATGTCCCGGTTGGGCCCATTACTAGGGCAAGATCCAAGAAGATCAAAGAAGAGCTTAATGGGCTAATTCAAGAGCTTTCGGCTGAATCGAAAACAATAAAGCCCAAATTAGGCCCAAATGACGATTAAGGCCTAATCCATCTCATCAAAGCAAGTGAATGTGTTTAAACATAAACTCAAATGGACCAAGGCTTGTGGACCACGAAATTCCTATCATATTTATTTTATTATTTTAAGTCTTTTAATTATTTTAGGCTGATTTGTAAGATTGATTGCTAAGTAAATCATTTCCTTTTCCAACTAGGAATGTGAGGAAAATTAGGAAGCTTCCTTATTCTTTATTTAGCAATTAGATTTTAGGGTTTCCTTTTTCCTCCATGTAGACCCACAAATTTCAAAGTGTATTAGGGTTTCTTTTCTTATTCTCTTGGCCACCTATTTAAGGGGCTTTGTAGACCTACGAATTTCACATTACTTTGATTAATAAAAATTGTGAGAGTTTTCTCTCTAGTTCTTCAGAGAACTTTTCTTGAACTTATCAAGAGTTTCTTGTGGCGTTCAAACTTATATCTTTGATTCGTGATTCATTATAATCATTGGGTCAGGATCATTATACCATTGGTTCGTGTTTCGTTCATAAACGTTGGGTCAAGGTAATCTATCTTTCAATTTCTGTATTTTTAGCTCGTTCAAAATCTGATTTAGTTTCGATCTTCGAGAAGAAACCCTAAGTTGGTTTCGGGTCTCACTAATCCTTGGTGAGGTTCGCATCACTTTCTGCCCTTGGCACGAACCGGCCCTCACCGTTCAATGAAGATTGTTCTTCATCATTTTCAAACTCATCCTCGTGGTCACCATCAGAATTTTCCACGTGGGCACGCCTTTCTTGCCTTCTAGCATTTGGGACTCCTTGGGGCTGCCCCTCACGCCAAGCGGCAATAGCAGCATCTTGCTTATCCATCCGATCCCCCATTTCATTAAACACCACATTTATGTGTTCAAATTGTTGTTGCATAGCCTGCAACATGGTGGTCGTCACTTCCCCTCCTTCATTGTTTGATGTATTACCCCTGGAAGACATATCTTGAAAATAAAAATATTAAAGAATAAGTCCTCACACACTCCCTCACGTGTTTGCACTCAAAGTATGTCACTCACACTCTCTTGCCTTTTTTCCACTCGTAGCTTCCACTTTTAGTTCTTTATTAAACTTAACCTATCTCAATCAGAATTTCTCGCAACAATCGAAACTCTGTGATTAACTTCACTAAGAATGAAATTTAGGAAAGAAAACAAAACGAACAAGGACAACACAAAGGATAAGTTATGGAATCGATCAAGAAGAATATGCTCTCTTTTTGGCTGCAGGATTTTTTTTTTTTTTTTTTTTTTAATGATGATGACAATAACCTTAAATAATATCTAACAAATTTGAAGACTTTAAACAAGATCGGAACAGATTTGAACACTTAACAAGATCTGAACAAAATTGAAGCTTTAGACGAGATCTGAACAAAATTGAAGACTTAAACAATATCTGAATAGAATTGAAGATGAAATAAAAGAAACTAATTAATAAAAAACAAGGATAGATCAAACCTGATTTTAGAACCGTCCTCTGATACCAAATGATGCGAACTTCACCAAGAATTAGTGAGACCCGAAACCAATTTATGGTGTCTTTGCTAGGATCGATCTAAAATCTAGATTTATAAATGAAAAAGAAAGAAAGCAAGAACACAAAAATACAGAATGTTTGATAGGAAACCTTGACCCAACGTTTATGATTGAAACGCGAACCAAAGGTATAAAATAACAAACCTCGACCCAAAGATTATAATGGAATCACGAACTGAAGTTATAGTGTTTGAACGCCACAAGAAATTCTTGATAAGTTCAAAGAAAAGTTCTATAAAGAACTCAAGAGAAAACTCTCTCGATCTGATATATTATTCAAGTAATGTGTTTTTTTTCCCATGGAATACAACTCTCTTAAATAGGCAACCAACACAAAGGAGAGCCTAGGTTAGTGGGTGGTCAAGCACACCCTACCTTAGATAGGGGGCGGTCTTTCACACCTAGGGATGTCCTTTTCACACAAGAAGTCTTCAACTTTAGCACACCCTACTATAGATAGTGGGTGGCTTTTCACACCTAGGGGGAGGCTACAAGAACAAAAGTCCTAGATGCCTTTCATACTTATTACAAGATCAATACTAGAAAATAAAAATACTAATTGGCATTGATGCCTTACAAAATGATATAAACTAAAACAAATAAGTAGAATTTCGTGGGTCTCATGTTTTGGGCCATTTGAGTTCATGACTAAGCCCATTTGCTTGCCTTTATGAAATGGATTAGGCCATGATTGCCATCTGGCCCTAACTTGGGCATTACGACTTTAGATTCAGCCCATATATCTTGAATTATCCTATTAAGTGCTTCTTTGATCTTCTTGGATCTTTCCCTCGTAATAGGCCCAATTGGAATATGCAACAGATCCTTTGTTGGTGCATGTTGGTTCTCATCAGGATACGTTTGACTTTTTCTATTAAAACTTGGTGTTTTTGGCCCATCGATGGCGTTCTGCCGAGAATGTTGTTTCCGCAAAAAAAAAAAAGTGGTTTTTCTCGTCCAAAACAGACGCAATTGATTTTTTGGTCAAACTTGGTATGTTTTTTGCCTTTTGGGGCTGTTTTGCTCTGGAAGCCGTTGCGACCCAAAAAAGAATGGTATTTTTCTTCTGAAACGGACACAGCTGAATTTTCTTGTCAAACTTGTTCTTTTTGTGCCGTTTGGTGATATTTTGCTCAGAAAATCGTTTGCTCCCAAAAAGGGGGGCGTTTTTCGTAAAAAACGGACACGATTGATTTTTCTACTCAAACATGGTCTTTTTGGGCCATTTGGGGGTGTTTTACTTAGAAGGTTGTTTACACTCAAGAAAGTGTTGTTTTTCGTCCAAAACAGACACAATGGATTTTCAAATCAAAATTAGACTTTTCGGGCCTTTTGGGGGCGTTTCGCTCAGAAGGTCGTTTCCAACCTAAAAGTTGGGGTTTTTCTTCCAGAACGGTGACAATTGACTTTTCTACTCAAACTTGGTGTTTTTAGGCCTTTTGGTGGCGTTCGACCTAGAATGTCGTTTCCACCCAGAAAAGTGGTGTTTGTCGTCCAAATTGGACGCAATTGATTTTCTGGTCAAATTTGGCCGATGGGTTGTTTTGCTTAGTAAGCCGTTTCCACCCACAAAAGTGGTATTTTTAGTCTGAAACGGACACAGTTGAATTTTTCTGTCAAACTTGTTCTTTTTGGGCCGTTTGGTGATATGTTTTGCTCAGAAGATCGTTTCCTCCCAAAAAAGGAGTGTATTTTTATTTATGTTTTGTAAAAAATGGACACAATTGATTTTTCTACTTAAACTTGGTCTTTTTGGGCCTTTTGGGGTTGTTTTTCTTAGAAGGTCGTTTCTGCTAACGAAAGTGGTGCTTTTCATCCAAAACAGACACAATTGATTTTCAGGTCATACTTGCACTTTTCGGGGCATTTTTGGGGGATTTCGCTCAGAAGGTCGTTTCTACACAAAAAGGTGGTGTTTTTCTTCCAAAACGGATACAATTGACATTTCTACTCAAACTTGGTGTTTTTTGGCCTTTTGGTGGCGTTTTGCCTAGAATGTCGTTTCCACTCAAGAAAAAAGTGTTTTTTTTTTCGTCCAAAATGGATGCAATTGATTTTCTGGTCCAACTTGGTCTGTTTGGGCCTATTGGTGTTATTTTGCTCTGTAAGTCGTTTCCACCCGAAAAAAATGGTATTTTTCGTCTGAAACGGACACAGTTGAATTTTCTTTTCACTCTAAAAGAGTGGTGTTTGTCGTCCAAAACGGTCGCAATTGATTTTCTGGTCATACTTGGTTTTTTTTTTGCCTTTTGGGTTGGTTTCGCTCAGTAAGCTGTTGCCACCCATAAAAATGGTATTTTTCGACTGCAACAGACACAGCTAAATTTTCTCGTCAAACTTGGACTTTTCGTCCCGTTTGGTGATGTTAATCTCAGAAGATCGTTTGCTCCCTAGTCGGGGGTGTTTTTCGTCAAAAACGGACGCAATCGATTTTTCCACTCAAACTTGGTCTTTTGGGCCATTTGGGGGGTGTTTTTACTTAGAGGGTCGTTTCCCCTTGAGAAAGTGGCGTTTTTCGTCCAAAATGGACACAGTTGAATTTTCAGGTCAAACTTGGTCTTTTTGGGCCGTTTGGGGTCACTTTTCTCAGAAGGTCGTTTGCACTGTAAAATGTGGTGCTTTTCGTCCAAAATGGACACAATTGATTTTTCTACTCAAACTTGGTCGTTTTGGGCATTTTCGGGGCGTTCGACCTCGAATGTCGTTTCCAACCAAGAAAAGTGGTGTTTTTCGTCCAAAACGGACACAATTGATTTTTTGGCCAAACTTAGACTTTTCTGGCCTTTTGGCGGCGTTTCGCTATGAAGGTCGTTTCGACACTATAAGGTGGTGTTTTTCTTCCGAAACGGATACGTTCGACTTTTTCTATTAAAACTTGGTGTTTTTGGCCCATCGATGACGTTTTGCCAAGAATGTCGTTTCCACAAAAAAAAAAAAAGTGGCGTTTTTCGTCCGAAACGGTCGCAATTGATTTTCTGGTCATACTTGGGTTTTTTTTGCCTTTTGGGTTGGTTTCGCTCAGTAAGTTGTTGCCACCCATAAAAATGGTATTTTACGATTGAAACGGACACAGATGAATTTTCTCGTCAAACTTGGTCTTTTCGTGCCGTTTGGTGATGTTAATCTCAGAAGATCGTTTGCTCCCTAGAAGTGGGGTGTTTTTCGTAAAAACCGGACACAATTGATTTTTCTACTCGAACTTGGTCTTTTTGGGCCATTTGGGGGTGTTTTACTTAGAAGGTTGTTTCCACTTGAGAAAGTGGCGTTTTTTGTCCGGAATTGACACAGTTGAATTTTCTGGCCAAATTGGTCTTTTTGGGCCGTTTGGGGTCATTTTTCTCAGATGGTCGTTTGTACCCTAAAAGGTGGTGTTTTTTGTTCAAAATGGACACAATTGATTTTTCTACTCAAACTTGGTTGTTTTGGGCATTTTTAGGCGTTCGACCTAGAATTTCGTTTCCAACAAAAAAAAAAGTGGTGTTTTTCGTCCAAAACGGACACAATTGATTTTCTGGCCGAACTTGGACTTTTCTGGCCTTTTGGCGGCGTTTCGCTCTGAAGGTCGTTTCTACCCTATAAGGTGGTGTTTTTCTTCCGAAACGGATACGTTCGAATTTTTCTATTAAAACTTGGTGTTTTTGGCCCATCGATGACGTTTTGCCGAGAATGTCGTTCCCGCAAAAAAAAGTGGCGTTTTTCGTCCAAAACGGACGCAATTGATTTTCTGGTCAAACTTGGTCTGTTTTTGCCTTTTGGGTTGGTTTCGCTCTCTAAGCCGTTGCCACCCAAAAAAGCATGGTATTTTTTGTCTGAAATGGACACAGTTGAATTTTCTTGTCAAACTTGTTCATTTTGAACCGTTTGGTGATGTTTTGCTCAGAAAATCGTTTGCTCCCTAGTAGGGGGTGTTTTTCGTCCAAAACGGACACAATCGATTTTTCTACTCAAACTTGGTATTTTGCTCTGTAAGCCGTTTCCATCCAAAAACAATGGTATTTTTCGTCAGAAATGGACACAGTTGAATTTTCTTTTCACCCAAAAGAGTGGTGTTTGTCGTCCAAAATGGTCGCAATTGATTTTCGGGTCAAACTTGGTTTTTTTTTGCCTTTTGGGTTGGTTTCGCTCAGTAAGCTATTGCCACCCATAAAAATGGTATTTTTCGACTGAAACGGACACAGTTGAATTTTCTCGTCAAACTTGGTCTTTTTGTGCCGTTTGGTGATGTTAATCTCAAAAGATCGTTTGCTCCCTAGAAGTGGAGGTGTTTTTCGTCAAAAACGGACACAATTGATTTTTCTACTCGAACTTGGTCTTTTTGGGCCATTTAGGGGTATTTTATTTAGAAGGTCGATTCCCCTTGAGAAAGTGGTGTTTTTCGTCCGAAATGGACACAGTTGAATTTTCTGGCCAAATTGGTCTTTTTGGACCTTTTGGGGTCATTTTTCTCAGATAGTCATTTACACCGTAAAAGGTGGTGTTTTTTTGTCTAAAACGGACACAATTGATTTTTCTACTCAAACTTGGTTGTTTTGGGCATTTTCGAGGCGTTCGACCTAGAATTTAGTTTCCAACCAAAAAAAGAGGTGTTTTTCGTCCAAAACGGACACAATTGATTTTCTGGCCAAACCTGGACTTTTCTGGCCTTTTGGGGGTTTTTCGCTGTGAAGGTCGTTTCCACCCTATAAGGTGATGTTTTTCTTCCAAAATGGATACGTTTGACTTTTTCTATCAAAACTTGGTGTTTTTGGCCCATCGATGGCGTTTTGCCGAGAATGTTGTTTCCGCAAAAAAAAAAAGTAGTTTTTCTCGTCCAAAACGGATGCAATTGATTTTCTAGTCAAACTTGGTCGCTGGGTTGTTTTGCTTAGTAAGCCGTTTCCACCCGAAAAAGAAGTATTTTTAGTCTGAAACGGACACAGTTGAATTTTCTTGTCAAACTTGTTCTTTTTTGGCCGTTTGGTGATATGTTTTGCTCAGAAGATCGTTTCCTCCCAAAAAGGGAGTGTATTTTTTTATTTTATTTTTGTAAATATTGGACACAATTTATTTTTCTACTTAAACTTGGTCTTTTTGGGTCTTTTGGGGTAGTTTTTCTTAGAATGTCGTTTCCGCTAAAGGAAGTGGTGGTTTTCATCCAAAACAGACACAATTCATTTTCAGGTCATACTTGCACTTTTTCGGGCATTTTTGGGGCATTTCGCTCAGAAGGTCGTTTCTACACGAAAATGTGGTGTTTTTCTTCCAAAACGGATACAATTGACATTTCTACTCAAACTTGGTGTTTTTGGGCCTTTTGGTGGTGTTTTGCCTAGAATGTCGTTTCTACCGAAGAAAAAAATATTTTTTTTTCCGTCCAAAATGGATGCAATTGATTTTCTGGTCCAACTTGGTCTGTTTCAGCCTATTGGAGTTATTTTACTCTGTAAGTCGTTTCCACCCGAAAAAAATGGTATTTTTCGACTGAAACGGACACAGTTGAATTTTCACGTCAAACTTGGTCTTTTCGTGCCGTTTGGTGATGTTAATCTCAAAAGATCGTTTGCTCCCTAAAAGTGGGGGTGTTTTTCGTAAAAATACGGACACAATTGATTTTTCTACTCGAACTTGGTCTTTTTGGGCCATTTAGGGGTGTTTTACTTAGAAGGTCGTTTCCACTTGAGAAAGTGGCATTTTTTGTCCGGAATTGACACAGTTGAATTTTCTGGCCAAATTGGTCTTTTTGGGCCGTTTAGGGTCATTTTTCTCAGATGGTCGTTTGCACCCTAAAAGGTTGTGTTTTTTGTTCAAAATGGACACAATTGATTTTTCTACTAAAACTTGGTTGTTTTGGGCATTTTCAAGGCGTTCGACCTAGAATTTCGTTTCCAACCAAAAAAAGTGGTGTTTTTCATCCAAAACGGACACAATTGATTTTCTGGCCAAACTTGAACTTTTCTGGCCTTTTTGGGGTTTTTCGCTGTGAAGGTCGTTTCCACCCTATAAGGTGGTGTTTTTCTTCCAAAACGGATACGTTTGACTTTTTCTATCAAAACTTGGTGTTTTTGGCCCATCGATGGCGTTTTGCCGATAATGTTGTTTCCGCAAAAAAAAAAAAAAAAGTTGTTTTTCTCGTCCAAAACGGACGCAATTGATTTTCTGGTCAAACTTGGTCGGTGGGTTGTTTTGCTTAGTAAGTCGTTTCCACCCGAAAAAGAGGTATTTTTAGTCTGAAACGGACACAGTTGAATTTTCTTGTCAAACTTGTTCCTTTTCGGCCGTTTGGTGAAATGTTTTGCTCAGAAGATCGTTTCCTCCCAAAAAGGGAGTGTATTTTTTTATTTTTTTTTTTGTAAGTATTGGACACAATTTATTTTTCTACTTAAACTTGGTCTTTTTGGGCCTTTTGGGGTAGTTTTTCTTAGAATGTCATTTCCGCTAAAGGAAATGGTGGTTTTCATCCAAAACAGACACAATTGATTTTCAAGTCATACTTGCACTTTTCCGGGCATTTTTGGGGCATTTCGCTCAGAAAGTCGTTTCTACACAAAAAGGTGGTGTTTTTCTTCCAAAACGGATACAATTGACATTTCTACTCAAACTTGGTGTTTTTGGGCCTTTTGGTGGCGTTTTGCCTAGAATGTCGTTTCCACCGAAGAAAAAAGTGTTTTTTTTTTCATCCAAAATGGATGCAATTGATTTTCTGGTCCAACTTGGTCTGTTTCAGCCTATTGGAGTTATTTTACTCTGTAAGTCGTTTCTACCCGAAAAAAAATGGTATTTTTTGTCTGAAACAGACACAGTTGAATTTTCTTTTCACCAAAAAGTGTGGTGTTTGTTGTCCAAAACGGTCGCAATTGATTTTCTGGTCATACTTGGATTTTTTTTTGCCTTTTGGGTTGGTTTCGCTCAGTAAGCTGTTGCCACCCATAAAAATGGTATTTTTTGACTGAAACGGACACAGTTGAATTTTCTCGTCAAACTTGGTCCTTTCGTGCCGTTTGGTGATGTTAATCTCAGAAGATCGTTTGCTCCCTAAAAGTGGGGGTGTTTTTCGTAAAAAACAGACACAATTGATTTTTCTACTCGAACTTGGTCTTTTTGGGCCATTTAGGGGTGTTTGATTTAGAAGGTCGTTTCCACTTGAGAAAGTGGCATTTTTTGTCCGGAATTGACACAGTTGAATTTTCGGGCCAAATTGGTCTTTTTGGGCCGTTTGGGGTCATTTTTCTCAGATGGTCGTTTGCACCCTAAAAGGTGGTGTTTTTTGTCCAAAATGGACACAACTGATTTTTCTACTCAAACTTGGTTGTTTTGGGCATTTTCAAGGCGTTCGACCTAGAATTTCATTTCCAACAAAAAAAAGTGGTGTTTTTCGTCCAAAACGGACACAATTGATTTTCTGGCCGAACTTGGACTTTTTTGGCCTTTTGGCGGCGTTTCGCTCTGAAGGTCGTTTCCACCCTATAAGATGGTGTTTTTCTTCTGAAACGGATACGTTCGACTTTTTCTATTAAAACTTGGTGTTTTTGGCCCATCGATGACGTTTTGCCGAGAATGTCGTTCCCGCCAAAAAAAGTGGCGTTTTTCGTCCAAAACGGACGCAATTGATTTTCTGGTCAAACTTGGTCTGTTTTTGCCTTTTGGGTTGGTTTCGCTCTCTAAGCCGTTGCCACCCAAAAAAGCATGGTATTTTTTGTCTGAAATGGACACAGTTGAATTTTCTTGTCAAACTTGTTCATTTTGAACCGTTTGGTGATGTTTTGCTCTGAAAATCGTTTGCTCCCTAGTAGGGGGGTGTTTTTCGTCCAAAACGGACACAATCGATTTTTCTACTCAAACTTGGTATTTTGCTCTGTAAGCCGTTTCCATCCAAAAAAATGGTATTTTTCGTCTGAAACAGACAAAGTTGAATTTTCTTTTCACCCAAAAGAGTGGCGTTTGTCGTCCAAAACGGTTGCAATTGATTTTCGGGTCAAACTTGGGTTTTTTTTTGCCTTTTGGGTTGGTTTTGCTCAGTAAGCTGTTGCCACCCATAAAAATGGTATTTTTCGACTGAAACGGACACAGTTGAATTTTCTCGTCAAACTTGGTCTTTTCGTGCCGTTTGGTGATGTTAATCTCAAAAGATCGTTTGCTCCCTACAAGGGGGGGTGTTTTTCATAAAAAACGGACACAATTGATTTTTCTACTTGAACTTGGTCTTTTTGGGCCATTTAGGGGTGTTTTATTTACAAGGTCATTTCCACTTGAGAAAGTGGCGTTTTTCTTCCGAAATGGACACAAATGAATTTTCTGGCCAAATTGGTCTTTTTGGGCCGTTTGGGGTCATTTTTCTCAGATGGTCATTTACACTGTAAAAGATGGTGTTTTTCGTCCAAAACGGACACAATTGATTTTTCAACTCAAACTTGGTCGTTTTGGGTATTTTCGAGGCGTTCGACCTAGAATTTCGTTTCCAACCAAAAAAAGTGGTGTTTTTCGTCCAAAACGGACACAATTGATTTTCTGGCCTTTTGGGGGTTTTTCGCTGTGAAGGTCGTTTCCACCCTATAAGGTGGTGTTTTTTTTCCAAAACGGATACGTTTGACTTTTTCTATTAAAACTTGGTGTTTTTGGCCCATCGATGGCGTTTTGCCGAGAATGTTGTTTACGGAAAAAAAAAAAAAAGTGGTTTTTCTCGTTCAAAACGGATGCAATTGATTTTCTGGTCAAACTTGGTATGATTTTTGCCTTTTGGGGCTATTTTGCTCTGGAAGCCGTTGCGACCCAAAAAAGAATGGTATTTTTCGTCTGAAACGGACACAGTTGAATTTTCTTGTCAAACTTGTTCTTTTTGTGCTGTTTGGTGATGTTTTGCTCAGAAAATCGTTTGCTCCCTAAAAGGGGGGTGTTTTTCGTAAAAAACGGACACGATTGATTTTTCTACTCAAACATGGTCTTTTTGGGCCATTTGGGGGTGTTTTACTTAGAAGGTTGTTGACACTCAAGAAAGTGTTGTTTTTCGTCCAAAACGGACACAATGGATTTTCAAATCAAAATTGGACTTTTCGGGCCTTTTGGGGGCGTTTCGCTCAAAAGGTGGTTTCCAACCTAAAAGGTGGTGTTTTTCTTTCAGAACGGTGACAATTGACTTTTCTACTCAAACTTGGTGTTTTTGGGCCTTTTGGTGGCGTTCGACCTAGAATGTCGTTTCCACCCCGAAAAGTGGTATTTTTCATCCAAATTGGACGCAATTGATTTATGGTCAAACTTGGTGATGCGAACCTCACCAAGAATTAGTGAGACCCGAAACCAATTTATGGTGTCTTTGCTAGGATCGATCTAAAATCTAGATTTATAAATGAAAAAGAAAGAAAGGAAGAACACAAAAATACAGAATGTTTGATAGGAAACCTTGACCCAACGTTTATGATTGAAACGCGAACCAAAGGTATAAAATTACAAACCTCGACCCAAAGATTATAATGGAATCACGAACCGAAGTTATAGTGTTTGAGCGCCACAACAAATTCTTGATAAGTTTAAAGAAAAGTTCTACAAAGAACTCAAGAGAAAACTCTCTCAATCTGATATATTATTCAAGTAATGTGTTTTTCCCATGGAATACAACTCTCTTAAATAGGCAACCAACACGAAGGAGAGCCTAGGCTAGTGGGTGGTCAAGCACACCCTACCTTAGATAGGGTCCGGTCTTTCACACCTAGGGATGTCCTTTTCACACAAGAAGTCTTCAACTTTAGCACACCCTACTATAGATTGTGGGTGGCCTTTCACACCTAGGGGGAGGCTACAAGAACAAAAGTCTTAGATGCCTTTCATACTTATTATAAGACCAATACTAGAAAATAAAAATACTAATTGGCATTGATGTCTTACAAAATGATATAAACTAAAATAAATAAGTAGAATTTCGTGGGTCTCATGTTTTGGCCCATTCGAGTTCATGACTAAGCCCATTTGCTTACCTTTATGAGATGGATTAGGCCTTGATTGTCATTTGGGCCTAACTTAGGCATTACGACTTTAGATTCAGCCCATATATCTTGAATTAGCCCATTAAGTGCTTCTTTGATCTTCTTGGATCTTGCCCTCGTAATAGGCCCAATTGGAACATGCAGCGGATCCTTTGTTGGTGCATGTTGGTTCTCATCATCCCTCCTCTCTTCAAAAGGATTCGACCTCGAATCGTCTCCTACGTCAAACGGAGAAAGATCAAAAACATTAAATGTTGCACTAACCTTATACTCACCTGGAAGATCCAGCTTGTATGCATTATCATTGATCCTCTCAACGACTTGAAATGGACCATCCCCTCTTGGATGTAGCTTGGACCTCCTATGGACTGAAAATATTTCTTTTCTCATGTGTACCCAAACCCATTCACCAGGTTCAAAGACGACTCGTCTACGGCCCTTGTTGGCTTTGATCGCATATTGCTCATTTTTCTTTTCTATGTGTTGTCGTACATTTTCATGGAGTTTCTTCACCATCTCTGCCTTCTTTTGACCATCCAAACTTGTCCTTTTATTAACTGGCAAAGGCAGCAAATCCAAAGAAGTTAGTGGATTAAACCCATAAACAATCTCAAATGGTGAAAAATCAGTAGTAGAATGAACACTTCGATTATATGCAAACTCAATGAATGGCAAACAATCCTCCCAATTTTTCAAGTTTTTTTGAATTATAGTACGCAACCAAGTAGATAAAGTTCGATTCACTACCTCGGTTTGTCTATCCGTTTGGGGATGACAAGTGGTCGAAAACAATAATTTAGTTCCCAACTTTCCCCACAAGACTTTCCAAAAATAGCTTAGGAACTTAACATCACGATCAGACACGATACTCCTAGGAACACCATAGAGCCGTACTATCTCTCTAAAGAACAAATCAGCGATATGGGTTGCATCATCGGTTTTATTACAAGATATGAAATGTGCCATCTTAGAAAACCTGTCAACAACCACAAAAATCGAGTTCTTACCTTTCCTTGACCTAGGCAAGCCTAAAACAAAGTCCATGGAAATATCTACCCAAGGCTCACTAGGTACGGGCAAAGGAGTGTACAATCCATGCGGTAAGACTCTAGATTTGGCTTGCCTACACGTAACACATCTAGCACAAACTCTCTCCACATCACGTTTCATCTTTGGCCAAAAGAAGTGTTCATGTAACACGTCTAAAGTTTTCCTTATGCCAAAATGACCCATCAAACCACCGCCATGTGCTTCACGCACAAGCAACTCACGCATAGAACAATTAGGCACACAAAGTTTATTCTCTCTAAACAAGTACCCATCCATTCTATAGAACTTACCAAACGCTGTCTTCTCATATGCTCCATACACACTAGCAAAGTCATCATCATTAGCATACAATTCTTTAATATATTCAAATCCCAATAACTTCGCATTTAAAGTAGTGACGAGGACATACCTTCTGGATTGTGCATCAGCCACAATAGTTTCCTTACCTTGTTTGTATTTGATTACATACGGGAAGGTTTCAATGAAATCCATCCATTTAGCATGCCTTCTATTCAACTTACCTTGTCCTTTTAAGTGCTTCAAGGACTCATGGTCGGTGTGTATGACAAACTCTCTCGGCCACAGGTAATGTTGCCAAGTCTCCAATGCTCTCACCAATGCATAAAGCTCATTGTCATATGTCGGGTAGTTCAAGGCTGCTCCATTTAGCTTTTCGCTAAAGTATGCTATTGGTCGCTTCTCCAGCATCAAAACAGCTCCAATACCTATTCTTGTCAAAACAGCTAAAGTATGCTATTGGTCGCTAAAGTATGCCTTTCGGGTTGGTTTCGCTCAGTAAGCTGTTGCCACCCATAAAAATGGTATTTTTCGTCTAAAACGGACGCAGTTGAATTTTCTTGTCAAACTTGTTCTTTTTGTGCCGTTTGGTGATATTCTGCTCAGAAAATCGTTTGCTCCCTAAAAGGGGGGTGTTTTTCGTCAAAAACGGACACGATTGATTTTTCTACTCAAACATGGTCTTTTTGGGCCATTTGAGGGTGTTTTACTTAGAAGGTTGTTTACACTCAAGAAAGTGTTGTTTTTCGTCCAAAACGGACACAGTGGATTTTCAAATCAAAATTGGACTTTTCGGGCCTTTTGGGGGCATTTCGCTCAAAAGGTGGTTTCCAACCTAAACGGTGGTGTTTTTCTTCCAGAACGGTGACAATTGACTTTTCTACTCAAACTTGGTGTTTTTGGGCCTTTTGGTGGCGTTCGACCTAGAATGTCGTTTCCACCCAGAAAAGTGGTATTTTTCGTCCAAATTGGACGCAATTGATTTTCTGGTCAAACTTGGTCAGTGGGTTATTTTGCTTAGTAAGCCGTTTCCACCCAAAAAATAGGTATTTTCAGTCTAAAATGGACAGTTGAATTTTCTTATCAAACTTGTTCTTTTTCGGCCGTTTGGTGATATGTTTTGCTCAGAAGATCGTTTGCTCCCAAAAAGGGAGTGTATTTTTATATATTTTTTTCGTAAATATTGGACGCAATTTATTTTTCTACTTAAACTTGGTCTTTTTGGGCCTTTTGGGGTAGTTTTTCTTAGAATGTCATTTCCGCTAAAGGAAGTGGTGTTTTTCATCCAAAACAGGCACAATTGATTTTCAGGTCATACTCGCACTTTTCCGGGCATTTTTGGCGCATTTCACTCAGAAGGTCGTTTCTACACAAAAAGGTGGTGTTTTTCTTCCAAAACGGATACAATTGACATTTCTACTCAAACTTGGTGTTTTTAGGCCTTTTGGTGGCGTTTTGCCTAGAATGTCGTTTCCATCGAAGAAAAAAGTGTTTTTTTTTCGTCCAAAATGGATACAATTGATTTTCTGGTCCAACTTGGTTTGTTTCAGCCTATTGGAGTTATTTTACTCTGTAAGTCGTTTCCACCCGAAAAAAAAATGGTATTTTTCGTCTGAAACAGACACAGCTGAATTTTCTTTTCACCCAAAAGAGTGGTGTTTGTTGTCCAAAACGGTCGCAAGTGATTTTCTGGTCATACTTGGTTTTTTTTTTTTTGCCTTTCGGGTTGGTTTCGCTCAGTAAGCTGTTGCCACCCATAAAAATGGTATTTTTCGACTGAAACGGACACAGTTGAATTTTCTCGTCAAACTTGTTCTTTTCGTGCCGTTTGGTGATGTTAATCTCAGAAGATCGTTTGCTCCATAGAAGTGGGGGTATTTTTCGTAAAAAACAGACACAATTGATTTTTCTACTCGAACTTGGTCTTTTTGAGCCATTTGGGGGTGTTTTACTTAGAAGGTCGTTTTCACTTGAGAAAGTGGCCTTTTTTTCCGGAATTGACACAGTTGAATTTTTTGGCCAAATTGGTCTTTTTGGGCCGTTTGGGGTCATTTTTCTCAGATGGTCGTTTGCACCCTAAAAGGTGGTGTTTTTCGTCCAAAACGGACACAATTGATTTTTCTACTCAAACTTGGTTGTTTTGGGCATTTTCGAGGCGTTCGACCAAGAATTTCGTTTCCAACCAAAAAAAGTGGTGTTTGTCGTCCAAAACGGACACAATTGATTTTCTGGCCGAACTTGGACTTTTCTGGCCTTTTGGCGGCGTTTCGCTCTGAAGGTCGTTTCCACCCTATAAGGTGGTGTTTTTCTTCCGAAATGGATACGTTCGACTTTTTCTCTTAAAACTTGGTGTTTTTGGCCCATCGATGACGTTTTGCCGAGAATGTCCTTCCCGCCAAAAAAAGTGGCGTTTTTTTCGTCCAAAACGGATGCAATTGATTTTCTGGTCAAACTTGGTCTATTTTTGCCTTTTGGGTTGGTTTCGCTCTCTAAGCCGTTGCCACCCAAAAAAGCATGGTATTTTTTGTCTGAAATGGACACAGTTAAATTTTCTTGTCAAACTTGTTCATTTTGTACCGTTTGGTGATGTTTTGCTTAGAAAATCATTTGCTCCCTTGTAGGGGGGTGTTTTTCGTCCAAAACGGACACAATCGATTTTTCTACTCAAACTTGGTATTTTGCTCTGTAAGCCGTTTCCATCCAAAAAAATAGTATTTTTCGTCTGAAACGGACACAGTTGAATTTTCTTTTCACCCAAAAGAGTGGCGTTTGTCGTCCAAAACGGTCGCAATTGATTTTCGGGTCAAACTTGGTTTCTTTTTGCCTTTTGGGTTGGTTTCGCTCAGTAAGCTGTTGCCACCCATAAAAATGGTATTTTTCGACTGAAACGGACACAGTTGAATTTTCTCGTCAAACTTGGTCTTTTCGTGCCGTTTGGTGATGTTAATCTCAGAAGATCGTTTGCTCCCTAGAAGTGGGGGTGTTTTTCGTCAAAAACGGACACAATTGATTTTTCTACTCGAACTTGGTCTTTTAGGGCCATTTGGGGGTGTTTTACTTAGAAGGTCGTTTTCACTTGAGAAAGTGGCCTTTTTTTCCGGAATTGACACAGTTGAATTTTTTGGCCAAATTGGTCTTTTTGGGCCGTTTGGGGTCATTTTTCTCAGATGGTCATTTGCACCGTAAAAGGTGGTGTTTTTCGTCGAAAACGGACACAATTGATTTTTCTACTCAAACTTGGTCGTTTAGGGCATTTTCGAGGCGTTCGATCTCGAATTTCGTTTCCAACCAAAAAAAGTGGTGTTTTTCGTCCAAAACGGACACAATTGATTTTCTGGCCTTTTGGGGGGTTTTTCGCTGTGAAGGTCGTTTCCACCCTATAAGGTGGTGTTTTTCTTCCAAAACGGATACGTTTGACTTTTTCTATTAAAACTTGGTGTTTGTGGCCCATCGATGGCGTTTTGCCGAGAATGTTGTTTCCGCAAAAAAAAGTGGTTTTTCTCGTCCAAAACGGACGCAATTGATTTTCTGGTCAAACTTGGTATGTTTTTGCCTTTTGGGGCTGTTTTGCTCTGGAAGCCGTTGCGACCCAAAAAAGAATGGTATTTTTCATCTGAAACGGACACAGTTGAATTTTCTTGTCGAAGTTGTTCTTTTTGTGCCGTTTGGTGATGTTTTGCTCAGAAAATCGTTTGCTCCCTAAAAGTGGGGTGTTTTTCGTCAAAAATGGACACAATTGATTTTTCTACTCAAACAAACAAGGTCTTTTTGGGCCATTTAGGGGTATTTTACTTAGAAGGTTGTTTACACTCTAGAAAGTGTTGTTTTTCGTCCTAAACGGACACAGTGGATTTTCAAATCAAAATTGGACTTTTCGGGCCTTTTGGGGGCGTTTCGCTCAAAAGGTGGTTTCCAACCTAAACGGTGGTGTTTTTCTTCCAGAACGGTGACAATTGACTTTTCTACTCAAACTTGGTGTTTTTGGGCCTTTTGGTGGCGTTTGACCTAGAATGTTGTTTCCACCCAGAAAAGTGGTATTTTTCGTCCAAATTGGACGCAATTGATTTTCTGGTCAAACTTGGTCGGTGGGTTATTTTGCTTAGTAAGCCGTTTCCACCCAAAAAATAGGTATTTTTAGTCTAAAATGGACACAGTTGGTCTGTTTTCGCCTTGGTCTGTTTTCGCCTTTTGGGTTGGTTTCGCTCTCTAAGCCGTTGCCACCCAAAAAAGCATGGTATTTTTTGTCTGAAATGGACACAGTTAAATTTTCTTGTCAAACTTGTTCATTTTGTACCGTTTGGTGATGTTTTGCTCAGAAAATCGTTTGCTCCCTTGTAGGGGGGTGTTTTTCGTCCAAAACGGACACAATCGATTTTTCTACTCAAACTTGGTATTTTGCTCTGTAAGCCGTTTCCATCCAAAAAAATAGTATTTTTCGTCTGAAACGGACACAGTTGAATTTTCTTTTCACCCAAAAGAGTGGCGTTTGTCGTCCAAAACGGTCGCAATTGATTTTCAGGTCAAACTTGGTTTCTTTTTTGCCTTTTGGGTTGGTTTCGCTCAGTAAGCTGTTGCCACCCATAAAAATGGTATTTTTCGACTGAAACGGACACAGTTGAATTTTCTCGTCAAACTTGGTCTTTTCGTGCCGTTTGGTGATGTTAATCTCAGAATATCGTTTGCTCCCAAGAAGTGGGGGTGTTTTTCGTCAAAAACAGACACAATTGATTTTTCTACTCTAACTTGGTCTTTTTGGGCCATTTGGGGGTGTTTTACTTAGAAGGTCGTTTTCACTTGAGAAAGTGGCCTTTTTTCCGGAATTGACACAGCTGAATTTTTTGGCCAAATTGGTCTTTTTGGGCCGTTTGGGGTCATTTTTCTCAGATGGTCATTTGCACCGTAAAAGGTGGTGTTTTTCGTCGAAAACGGACACAATTGATTTTTCTACTCAAACTTGGTTGTTTGGGGCATTTTCAAGGCGTTCGATCTCAAATTTCGTTTCCAACCAAAAAAAGTGGTGTTTTTCGTCCAAAACGGACACAATTGATTTTCTGGCCTTTTGGGGGGGTTTTCGCTGTGAAGGTCGTTTCCACCCTATAAGGTGGTGTTTTTCTTCCAAAATGGATACGTTTGACTTTTTCTATTAAAACTTGGTGTTTGTGGCCCATCGATGGCGTTTTGCCGAGAATGTTGTTTCTGCAAAAAAAAGTGGGCCGTTTGGTGATGTTTTGCTCAGAAAATCGTTTGCTCCCTAAAGGGGGGTGTTTTTCGTAAAAAATGGATGCGATTGATTTTTCTAATCAAACATGATCTTTTTGGGCCATTTGGGGCTATTTTACTTAGAAGGTTGTTTACACTCAAGAAAGTGTTGTTTTTTGTCCAAAACGGACACAGTGGATTTTCAAATCAAAATTGGACTTTTCGGGCCTTTTGGGGGTGTTTCGCTAAAAAGGTGGTTTCCAACCTAAAAGGTGGTGTTTTTCTTCCAGAACGATGACAATTGATGATGAGAACCAACAAGCAACATCAGAGGACACATTGCATGTCCCGGTTGGGCCCATTACTAGAGCAAGATCTAAGAAGATCAAAGAAGCGCTTAATGGGCTAATTCAAGAGCTTTCGACTGAATCGAAAACAATAAAGCCCAAATTAGGCCCAAATGACGATCAAGGCCTAATCTATCTCATCAAAGCAAGTGAATGGGTTTAAACATGAACTCAAATGGACCAAGGCTTGTGGACCACGAAATTCCTGTCTTATTTATTTTATTATATTAAGTCTTTTAATTATTTTAGGCTGATTTGTAGGCTTGATTGCCAAGTAAATCATTTTCTTTTCCAACTAAGAATGTAAGGCAAATTAGGAAGCTTCCTTATTCTTTATTTAGCAATTAGATTTTAGGGTTTCCTTTTTCCTCCATGTAGACCCACGAATTTCAAAGTGTATTAGGGTTTCTTTTCTTATTCTCTTGGCCACCCATTTAAGGGGCTTAGTAGACCTACGAATTTCACATTACTTTGATTAATAAAATTGTGAGAGTTTTCTCTTTAGTTCTTCGGAGAACTTTTCTTGAACTTATCAAGAGTTTCTTGGGGCGTTCAAACTTATATCTTTGATTCGTGATTCATTATAATCATTGGGTCAAGATCATTATACCATTGGTTCGCGTTTCATTCATAAACGTTGGGTCAAGGTAATCTATCTTTCAATTTCTGTATTTTTAGCTCGTTCAAAATCAGATTTAGTTTCGATCTTCGCGAAGAAACCCTAAGTTGGTTTCGGGTCTCACTAATCCTTGGTGAGGTTCGCATCATTTGGTAATCAGAGCAAGGTCTAAATCAGGTTTCATCTATCCTTTTTCTTTTTCGTTCTTTCATATCTATTTCTTCATAAAAAAAATTTCTTGACCAATCAGATCTGTTGTGTTTTTTTTTTCTTTTCGTTCTAATTCAAATCTGGTCCAATCTTGAAGGAAAAAAAAACGCGATGCATCTTTGTTCTGATCATATTTTTCGTTTAAATATTGTGCTTCTTCGAATCTCAATTTAAAGTTGCTGGTTTTCAAAAAAAAACAGAAAAGAAAAAAAAACAGAAACAGAAACAAAAAAAAAAAAACAGAAGTAGAAATAGAAAAAAAAAATTGAGAAAATTCAGCAGCCCCCCCCCCCCCCAAAACAAAAATTGAGAATAATTTCTTCTTGTTCTACTCTATAAACTTTTCTTTGTGCTATTTTTGTTCTCTTTGTTTCATTCCTAAAATCTCATTCTTAGTGAATCAAATTGTTGAGTTTGGATTGCTACAAGAAAATTTCTGATTGAGATGGATTAAGTTCAATAAAGAACTAAAAGAGAGAACTAAAGATTGAAAAAAGGCAAGAGAGTGTGAGCTTATAAGAGGGTAAAAGCCGAATTTGAGTGATACACGAGTGGAGTGACATAGTTTGAGTGCAAACACGTGAAGGAGTGTTTGTGAGGTTTGTTAACTTTGTTTTGTAGGTTACTAAACATGTCTCGAGAAACAAACAAAGGCTCGTCCGATAAAGCACATGAAAGGATGGACATAATAGACACAAAAGTTTTCTACAAGGCCTTGGAGCAAAAGTTTCAACAGTTGAACTTGCGGTTTGATGAAGTGCATGAGCGGCTTGACAAAGTTGAGTCTAGTGCACAAAAGGGGCAGCCACCGAGAGCTCCTAATGTGCAATGAAGAGAGAGGAATCAGCCTCAGTTCGTGTATGAAGATGATTATGGGGATGACCTAGATGAAGACGATCGGGCCTCTAATGCAAGCTTGGGCAGATTTGGGAGTGGTCATGGGAATAAAGGAGATAGACATGGGGAGCGGATTGATAATAACTTGGGAAGTATCTAGGTGAAGATACCCTCATTCCAAGGGAAAAACGATCCTGAAGCATACTTGGAGTGGGAGAAGAAGGTGGAGTTAATCTTTGAGTGTCACAACTACTCCGAGGGAAAAAAGATAAAACTCGCTGTGATTGAGTTTATTGACTATGCTATAATATGGTGGGATCAACTTGTGATAAACAGGAGAAAGAACCATGAGAAGCCTATCGTGACGTGGGCGAAAATAAAGGCCATCATGAGGAGGCGGTTTGTCCCTAGTCACTACTATAGGGACTTGTATCAGAAATCACAAAGCCTTACCCAAGGCTATCGGAGCGTGGATGATTACTACAAGGAGATGGAGGTCGCTATGATCCGGGCTAATGTCGAGGAGGATAGAGAAGCTACCATGGAAAGGTTCTTGAATGGGTTGAATCGGGACATTGCCAACGTGGTGGAGTTGGAGGACATGGTTCACATGGCCATAAAAGTGGAACGAGAGCTTAAAAGGAAAGAAACTCGGTCATTTCAAAATTCAAGCTCCTCTAATTCATGGAGGCCGAATGGGAGGAAGGACGAAGGGGCTGTTTCAAAATCCAAAACCGAACCCCCAAAAAGGAGAGATGATGTTCCCATTGCTAACAAAGGTAAAACCGAAATCCAAACTCGTAACCGTGATATTAAATGGTTTCGTTGTTTGGGAGTAGGTCACATAGCCTCACAATGCCCAAATAAGAGGACCATGATTGCACGTGTTGATGGAGAGGTGGAAACCGAAAGTGAGAGTGATGATGACCAGATACCACAACTTGAAGAAGCTTGTGATGATGATGTGGAGTACCCGGTGGAGGGAGAGTCACTTGTGGCAAGGCGTGCTCTAAGTGCCCAAGTTGCGGAGGATGACGTGGAACAACAAAGGGAGAATATAT
>CM028334.1:42496890-42501890 GCA_016647705.1 Eucommia ulmoides | reverse complement strand
TTTCGACTGAAACGGACACAGTTGAATTTTCTCGTCAAACTTGGTCTTTTCGTGCCGTTTAGTGATGTTAATCTCAGAAGATCGTTTGCTCCCTAGAAGTGGGGATGTTTTTCGTCAAAAACGGACACAATTGATTTTTCTACTCGAACTTGGTCTTTTTGGGCCAATTGTGGGTGTTTTACTTAGAAGGTCGTTTCCACTTGAGAAAGTGGCGTTTTTTGTCCGGAATTGACACAGTTGAATTTTCTGGCGAAATTGGTCTTTTTGGGCCGTTTAGGGTCATTTTTCTCAGATGGTCGTTTGCACCGTAAAAGGTGGTGTTTTTCGTCCAAAACGGACACAATTGATTTTTCTACTCAAACTTGGTTGTTTTGGGTATTTTCGAGGCGTTCGACCTAGAATTTCGTTTCCAACCAAAAAAAGTGGTGTTTTCCTTCCAAAATCGACACAATTGATTTTCTGGCCGAACTTGGACTTTTCTGGCCTTTTGGCGGCGTTTCGCTCTGAAGGTCGTTTCTACCCTATAAGGTGGTGTTTTTCTTCCGAAACGGATACGTTCGACTTTTTCTATTAAAACTTGGTGTTTTTGGCCCATCGATGAGGTTTTGTCGAGAATGTCGTTCCCGCAAAAAAAATAGTGTTTTTCGTCCAAAAACGGACGCAATTGATTTTCTGGTCAAACTTGGTCTATTTTTGCCTTTTGGGTTGGTTTCGCTCTCTAAGCCGTTGCCACCCAAAAAAGCATGGTATTTTTTGTCTGAAATGGACATAGTTGAATTTTCTTGTCAAACTTGTTCATTTTGTACCGTTTGGTGATGTTTTGCTCAGAAAATCGTTTGCTCCCTAGTAGGGGGTGTTTTTCGTCCAAAACGGACACAATCGATTTTTCTACTCAAACTTGGTATTTTTCTCTGTAAGTCGTTTCCATCCAAAAAAATGATATTTTTCGTCTAAAATGGACACAGTTGAATTTTCTTTTCACCCAAAAGAGTGGCGTTTGTCGTCCAAAACGGTCGCAATTCATTTTCGGGTCAAACTTGGTTTTTTTTTGCCTTTTCGGTTGGTTTCGCTCAGTAAGCTGTTGGCACCCATAAAAATGGTATTTTCGGACTGAAACGGACACAGTTGAATTTTCTCATCAAACTTGGTCTTTTCGTGCCGTTTGGTGATGTTAATCTCAGAAGATCGTTTGCTCCCTAGAAGTGGGGGTGTTTTTCGTAAAAAACGGACACAATTGATTTTTCTACTCGAACTTGGTCTTTTTGGGCTATTTAGGGGTGTTTTATTTAGAAGGTTGTTTCCACTTGAGAAAGTGGCATTTTTCGTCCGAAATGGACACAGTTGAATTTTCTGGCGAAATTGGTCTTTTTGGGCCGTTTGGTGTCATTTTTCGTAGATGGTCATTTGCACCGTAAAAGGTGGTGTTTTTCGTCCAAAACGGAAACAATTGATTTTTCTACTCAAACTTGGTCGTTTTGGGCATTTTCGAGGCGTTCGACCTAGAATTTTGTTTCCAACCCAAAAAAGTGGTGTTTTCGTCCAAAACGGACACAATTGATTTTCTGGCCTTTTGGGGGTTTTTCGCTGTGAAGGTCGTTTCCACCCTATAAGGTGGTGTTTTTCTTCCAAAATGGATACGTTTGACTTTTTCTATTAAAACTTGGTGTTTTTGGCCCATCGATGGCGTTTTGCCGAGAATGTTGTTTCCGCAAAAAAAAGTGGTTTTTCTCGTCCAAAACGGACGCAATTGATTTTCTGGTCAAACTTGGTATGTTTTTTGCCTTTTGGGGCTGTTTTGCTCTGGAAGCCGTTGCGACCCAAAAAAGAATGGTATTTTTTGTCTGAAACGGACACAGTTGAATTTTCTTGTCAAACTTGTTCTTTTTGGGCCGTTTGGTGATGTTTTGCTCAGAAAATCGTTTGCTCCCTAAAAGGGGGGTGTTTTTCGTCAAAAATGGACACGGTTGATTTTTCTACTCAAGCATGGTCTTTTTGGGCCTTTTGGGGGTGTTTTACTTAGAAGGTTGTTTACACTCAAGAAAGTGTTGTTTTTCGTCCAAAACGGACACAGTGGATTTTCAAATCAAAATTGGACTTTTCGGGCCTTTTGGGGGCGTTTCGCTCAAAAGGTGGTTTCCAACCTAAAAGGTGGTGTTTTTCTTCCAGAACGGTGACAATTGACTTTTCTACTAAAACTTGGTGTTTTTGGGCCTTTTGGTGGCGTTCGACCTAGAATGTCGTTTCCACCCAGAAAAGTGGTATTTTTCGTCCAAATTGGACGCAATTGATTTTCTAGTCAAACTTGGTCAGTGGGTTGTTTTGCTTAGTAAGCCGTTTCCACCAAAAAAAGAGGTATTTTTAGTCTGAAACGGACACAGTTGAATTTTCTTGTCAAGCTTGTTCTTTTTCGGCCGTTTGGTGATATGTTTTGCTCAGAAGATCGTTTCCTCCCAAAAAGGGAGTGTATTTTTATTTTATTTTTTGTAAATATTGGACGCAATTTTTTTTTCTACTTAAACTTGGTCTTTTTGGGCCTTTTGGGGTAGATTTTTTTAGAATGTCGTTTCCGCTAAAGGAAGTGGCATTTTTCATCCAAAACAGACACAATTGATTTTCAGGTCATACTTGCACTTTTCCGGGCATTTTTGGGGTATTTCGCTCAGAAGGTCGTTTCTACACAAAAAGGTGATGTTTTTCTTCCAAAACGGATACAATTGACATTTCTACTCAACCTTGGTGATTTTAGGCCTTTTGGTGGCGTTTTGCCTAGAATGTCGTTTCCACCAAAGAAAAAAGTGTTTTTTTTTCGTCCAAAATGGATGCAATTGATTTTCTAGTCCAACTTGGTCTGTTTCAGCCTGTTGGAGTTATTTTACTCTGTAAGTCGTTTCCACCCAAAAAAAATGATATTTTTCGTCTGAAACAGACACAGTTAAATTTTCTTTTCACCCAAAAGAGTGGTGTTGTTGTCCAAAACGGTCGCAATTGATTTTCTGGTCATACTTGATTTTTTTTTTTTTTGCCTTTTGGGTTGGTTTCGCTCAGTAAGCTGTTGCCACCCATAAAAATGGTACTTTTCGGCTGAAACGGACACAGTTGAATTTTCTCGTCAAACTTGGTCTTTTCGTGCCGTTTGGTGATGTTAATCTTAGAAGATCGTTTGCTCCCTAGAAGTGGGGGTGTTTTTCGTAAAAAACGGACACAATTGATTTTTCTACTCGAACTTGGTCTTTTTGGGCTATTTAGGGGTATTTTATTTAGAAGGTCGTTTCCACTTGAGAAAGTGGCGGTTTTCGTCCGAAATGGCCACAGTTGAATTTTCTGGCGAAATTTGTCTTTTTGGGCCGTTTGGGGTCATTTTTCGCAGATGGTCATTTGCACCGTAAAAGGTGGTGTTTTTCGTCCAAAACGGACACAATTAATTTTTCTACTCAAACTTGGTCGTTTTGGGCAATTTCGAGTCGTTCGACCTAGAATTTCGTTTCCAACCAAAAAAAGTGGTGTGTTTTTGTCCAAGACGGACACAATTGATTTTATGGCCTTTTGGGGGTTTTTCGCTGTGAAGGTCGTTTCCACCCTATAAGGTGGTGTTTTTCTTCCAAAACGGATACGTTTGACTTTTTCTATTAAAACTTGGTGTTTTTGGCCCATCGATGGCGTTTTGCCGAGAATGTTGTTTCCGCAAAAAAAAATGATTTTTCTCGTCCAAAACGGACGCAATTGATTTTCTGGTCATACTTGGTTTTTTTTTTTTTTTTGCCTTTCGGGGTGGTTTCGCTCAGTAAGTTGTTGCCACCCATAAAAATGGTATTTTTTGACAGAAACGGACTTCAAACTTGGTCTTTTCGTGCCGTTTGGTGATGTTAATCTCAGAAGATCGTTTGCTCCCTAGAAGTGGGGGTGTTTTTCATCAAAAACAGACACAATTGATTTTTCTACTCGAACTTGGTCTTTTTGGGCCAATTGGGGGTGTTTTACTTAGAAGGTCGTTTCCACTTGAGAAAGTGGCGTTTTTTGTCCGGAATTGACACAGTTGAATTTTCTGGCCAAATTGGTCTTTTTGGGCCGTTTGGGGTCATTTTTCTCAGATGGATGTTTGCACCATAAAAGGTGGTGTTTTCGTCCTAAACGGACACAAATTATTTTTCTACTCAAACTTGGTTGTTTTGGGCATTTTCGAGGTGTTCGACCTAGAATTTTGTTTCAAACAAAAAAAAGTGGTGTTTTTCGTCCAAAACGGACGCAATTGATTTTCTGGCCGAACTTGGACTTTTCTGGCCTTTTGGCGGCGTTTCGCTCTGAAGGTCGTTTCCACCCTATAAGGTTGTGTTTTTTTTCCGAAACGGATTGATGCGAACCTCACCAAAGGATTAGTGAGACCCGAAACCAACTTAGGGTTTATTCGCGAAGATCGAAACTAAATCAGATTTTGAACGAGCTAAAAATACAAAAATTGAAAGATAGATTACCTTGACCCAACGTTTATGAACGAAACGCGAACCAATGTTATAATGATCTTGACCCAATGATTATAATGAATCATGAATCAGAAATATAAGTTTGAACGCCACAAGAAACTCTTGATAAGTTCAGGAAAAGTTCTCTGAAGAACTAAAAAAAAAACTCTCAAAATTTTTATTAATCAAAGTAATGTAATGTTTTCCATGGGATACAAGTCTCTTAAATAGATAAAAGTAAAACCCTAGCTAGTGAATAGTGCAGCCGTGAACAGTGTCCGTGAACAGTACATGAATAGTAGCGGCCACAATAGAACTAAAAGGAAACCCTAGAGGACTAAGGAATCCTAGAGAAATAAGGAAACCCTATTCCTAATCTAAAAAGGAAATAACTAATTCCTAATCTAAAAAGGAAAAGGCTAAATTGGCAATCATGCCTTACAAATGATCAAATAAATAACTAAATTAAAAAATAAAACACTAATAAATAAAATAAATATGCTGAGATTTCGTGGTACTCAAGCCTTGGTCTATTTGAGTTCA